>CM042429.1:38416128-38568628 GCA_023631565.1 Gymnocephalus cernua
ATGTTATTTTATATCAAAATTACAGCAAAACTAGCAAACAGGCCCCTGTAGGAATGTTGATACCATATGAGATGAATTAATTAAACTTGGAACAATATGGTGGATTTTGGTGATGATGATGGTTTAGGACTTCAGGTGGCTGTAAACTCTTCTTTGTGTCACTTTGAAATTAAAATAATTTTCTGTCATGGTACATTGAACAATGCTTTTGGTTCTATAATAGGTAATATATCAATATACTGACGTACTATCAGATTAGATGTAGTATGTTGCTCACAAGCCTTTTCCTGGTCGTAAAGGATGTCTTCTAGTAAGTGACTCACCACTGTGGACTTTGACTAAGTGTCGTAAAAAATGAATACGCCCATACGTTTTTGGTCATCATCCACATTAATACCCATTTCTCTCAACTGTTGTGTGAAAATTGTCTGATAGCGGCAGAAAAACAACCCCTCACATGATCAGTCAGAATTCTTTTGCATGCTGATGTAATGCTCACTTAGCACGAGTATGCAGATCATGTGATAGAGACACCTGTCACACTGCACATGATGTGATTTGATCCATTGTTATTGTAAAAGATATTGATATGAAAGTGCAGCTTTAAAGCAAGATAAAGTATCTTTTGAAGGAGAACATAACACAATTGTTTTCTGACAGGCAAGAAATTGCACCCTTGCTTAATTCACTACACCTATTTTGCTGAAGCTTTCCTTGGTCTGCTATGACCAGTAGCTTATGGCGGCTTATGTTAGCAAACTTTAGATCGCTATTGTGTTGTTGACTTTATGACTCTTCTCTACTTGTGCTACAGTTCACCCAATTTATAATGTCCTTAAAGCGACAGACTCCAGAGAATGTAGGTGAATCAAATGTGCCATTTTCCTGTTATTTCCACTTGTGGCCACAGTAGCTGTTCGGTCAAAGCTGCATGCGTAGTCTTGCTTTTAAGTGCTACTGCTTCTGTAAGCCTGTGTTTAACCAGAGTAACATTTGCAGTATTTGTTTTCAGGTTATTGCTGCGATCGTTTTTGGAATATAGGCAGCTCTAAGGATTATTGCTGGACAATTGGATACAATCTCCCAAATCAACAATCCTTCCTCATGAAGAAAGATGGGGAATGGATTGTCAGAACAACCTAGCTTCCTCTCCAACGTCCCGTTCTTCCAGTCGTTTCACATCGCCATCCTCGGCCTGGACTCCGCAGGGAAGACCACCGTTCTGTACAGACTGCAGTTCAATGAGTTTGTGAACACGGTGCCCACCAAAGGTTTTAATGCGGAGAAGGTGAAAGTGTCTCTGGGCGGCCACAGGACTGTGACATTCCACTTCTGGGACGTCGGTGGCCAGGAGAAGCTCCGCCCCCTGTGGAAGTCGTACACACGATGCACGGACGGCATCATATTCGTGGTGGACTCGGTGGATGCGGAGCGCATGGAGGAGGCCAAGACGGAGCTCCATAAAATCGCCAAGACCTCTGAAAACCAGGGGGTACCCCTGCTGGTGGTAGCCAACAAACAGGACTTGAGACACTCTTTGGGACTTGCTGAAATTGAGAAAGTTCTGTCCCTGAAAGAACTGGGCCCTGCAACTCCCTGGCACCTGCAGCCAACCTGCGCCATCATAGGCGATGGACTCAGGGAGGGTCTGGACAGACTCCATGACATGATCCTTAAAAGGAGAAAGGTGCTGCGGCAGCAGAAGAAAAAGAGATAAACCTGTCATGAGAAAGACGTGTCTGCTGTTTATATGTGAAGGAAACAAAGAGTATTCTCCTCCTGGGTGGATAAAGGCATCCACTGCAGGGCCAGATTCAAAATGCTGAGTTTTATCAGTCCAAAATTTAGGTTGAGGATTCCCGGTCTTGGTCTTGTGATGATGCTGTTGATCAGGAAGTGAGACTTAAAGAAATACAGTATGAAGATGAGAAAGTTTCAGACATGTGTGGATATGATTATGAAGAGTTTATATTGATTTAAAAGCGCTGAGGGTTTGGGGTCTGGAAGGTGGTGGTGAGAACTTAAGGATGCTGTATGTTTCATGAATGGCTGTTCCAAACAATATTACCAAAAATAATTTAAGAAAAGGCTTTGACTAGTTGAAGGGTTATTTGGTAAATGATTGAACATTGTTACACCAGAGGGGCGATTAAATATACATCAGTTTTATTTGACTGTTTTACATGTTATATGTAACTTGTTCATTTTTTACACTGGACTTTCTTTGTAAAAGAAAAGTATTATCATGCTTTACAGCATTATTATCCATTTGCTTGCTGGCTTGTATCTCATTTTTTTAAAGCACTTTAGAGTATCACTTCTTCGTATGAAGTTTACAGTTTTTAAATAGAGCATATTGTGTTGGATTTTACAGAAATGTTTGGGCAAAATACAACAGATGCTGCTGTAGTTGGTCCACATTGGCCACATTGTCATTAGACAGGTTATGCATTAAGTTTTGCTTAATAAAACATATTTAGAGCAATGTTGACGGTGAAATGGAGGGTGTTATTATGTCCACTTTGTTGTTCATCTTCTCTTTAAAAAGCAAAGTAGTTCAGGATTGTAACCTGCGATTCCTTTGGGTGGTAGTCGCCTGGAGCTTGGGCAAGCTTGTTTGAACCTGTAGGGAGCGACGAAAACAGGCAATGTGTGAAAACATCTGCTAGTGTGCCCTTTAACTGCGCACTAAACCACCAGTTTCCCCAGTGGAGCTGCTGGATAGCTGACATTAAAGAACTAGTTCTGTCACGTGAATGTGATACAAGGGGTTTCTGAAAAAACAAAATGCATGCTCAGTCAACCTATGCTCTAATTATTACTTTGGAAATGTCAAGCAACTCAAGCAACTTGCACAACAAATTGTGTTGACACAGGAACACACCCACAACCTGACGGACCATTTAAATGCTGGCGAGGAGCGCTGACTTGTCTGAAATGAAAGCTCTGACTTTATCATGGCTTTCATTTCTCACTAAATATATGTGCTGAGTTGCCATGTTTGCTTAATGAGCTAACTTTATAGAGACACAGGTAACATTGCCATCAATCGGATGTTGCAATCTCACATAAAAAGCTAAGTTGGTGTACATCAATGAAGCAGTATACGAACATCCAAAATAAACAATCCATAGCTCTCCGCAGTTAAAAAAAAAGTTGAAATGTCTTTCCATTGGCTGCTGCAGCGTAAAGAGTTAAGAGATGCACTAATGCCAACTTAATGTAGACAGACCGATCTGCCGGTGATTTGATGTCTCCCTGCAGCTCAGACTGGAAACCTGTATGTTTATCTCTCCTGCTTCCGTTACAAATTTGCGGGAACCAATCACAAACTGGCTTATCCACCAGGCACGCTATTGGCCAAGCAGCTTCTTGTTTACATTCAACATGGCGGCCACCGAAGCGCAGGAACCTGTCGATGGCGCTGTCGCTGCTACGTCACCCGGATCGTTGGTGTGATTGGTTGAAGGACTATCCAATTGCGTACAGAGTCATTTGAACTACGCCCGTTGGTCCCGCCTCTTGTGCAGAGAAAATACAGAGCAGACTCCCCAGACTGATGTTCAATCTTAAAAGACTGAGCTTGGTCTGGTGATAGCCAGACTAAAGACGGATGTCAGGTTGTTTGGCCCCCCCAAATTCAGGTAACGAACTTTCGAAAAATTTGGGGACAAGTGTGCACCCTTTTGCCAGAAATCTAGGTTTCATCTTTGACCCAGCATTAAAATGTGAGAAATGAGTTCTGTTGTCAAATGTAGCTTTTTTCATCTCAGGATTATTGCTAAACTAAAATCCTTCCTCTGTCGTAAGGACCTGGAGACTGTTATTTGTGCTCTTATTTCGTCTCGTATTGACTACTGCACTTCTGGTATTCTGGGATTAGCCAATCATCTTCATCACGCCTGCAGCTTGTCCAGAATGCGGCTGCTAGATTGTTGACTGGTACCAGAAGGAGGGATCATATCTCCCCGATATTGGCTTCTCTTCACTGGTTACCGGTCAAATATAGAATCAATTTTAAGGTAATGTTACTAGTTTTTAAGGCCCCTTTTATATATTGCTGATCTCCTCACCCTACATCACTCCTCCAGGAACCTAAGATGGTCTAATCGGTTCCTTTTAGCTATTCCACAGTCTCGGATGAAAACAAAGGGTGATCGTTGTGGCCCCGAGACTCTGGAACAAACTTCCACTTCGTATTAGGTCCTCCTCTACTGCCGAGATCTTAAGTCTTGTCTTAAAAAACACATTTTTATTCTTTGGCGTGTGATTTAGTTTAGGGACATTTGTATAGAAGTGTGTTTGTACGATGTTCATTGTGTCTATATTTTTATAACATAACTTTGTACAGCACTTTGTTCAGTCTAGGTTGGTTTTAAATGTGCTCTCTAAATAAATTGACTTGACTTGACTAATGCAGCAGAGACAGGCCGTCATCAGGACTTAAAAATGTTGTCAGGGCAGTTTAGAGGCAAGACCCAGTACAACAGGCTGGGGCAGGAGACTGTGAAGCCAGGGGCAATACCAAGTATTTTTGGACTGAGCTGGGCAGATATGTAGCCCAGTGCATTAGTAATGCTAACAGTAACGCCATTTGCTCTCCCATCCCTTTGAAACAATTAATGACTGTAAAGACCACTGCAGCAGCTGGCTTTCTAAAATAACTCCGATGCAGATTTGCACTGCTCACACGCTGAATCGTCAAACATCCTCACCATATAAATATCTGTTCCAGTTAAATGTGATAATTGTGACCTTCATGTGGAGTTTTGGTGCTGTGTCTCAGGGGATCTACTGGATTCAAATATAGAAAATACATGTCCTTAGCACTAATTTTCACACATTTGTATGACTTTATAGGGCTCCAGCATAATCTAATTTAAATTAATGGAATACTTACTGATTCATTCAAATCTGTTGTGTGGCTTTGACAACTTTATCAGATAGTGAAAAGCAGAGGCAAGGGGGGGGCATTATGGAAAGAGTAAGGAGGAATGGGACCCAAGGGCCCTGGTTGGGTTTGAGTATTGATTTCCAGAATGCCCCATTTTTGTTAAAAGGTGATGAATCATGTGTTTGTGTTGGGAAGTCCAGGTGCCTCTTCCCAACTTGTTTGCCAAGAAAGGAAACTCAAATGGCAAAGGCATATTCACACTTTTCCTGATTCTACTTCCTTTTCTCTGTAAGCTGGGTCAGCTGTGTGTGTGTGTGTGTGTGTGTGTGTGTGTGTGTGTGTGTGTGTGTGTGTGTGTGTGTGTGTGTGTGTGTGTGTGTGTGTGTGTGTGTGTGTGTGTGTGTGTGTGTGTGTGTGTGTGTGTGTGTAAAAAATCAATTATTATGTCCTTTTCCATGCCTTCCTTGTATGGACTTCAGGCCGTTTCCTTTGATCTGCTGAAGCACTCACCCGGGGGTTTTGTGTTGGCTATTGGCTCTGTAAACCAAAACGCTTGTTATCTGTCTTTTGCTGAGTCAGTGTAATATGTCTAAGATTATATGGAGAGTAAAACAACCAAAATAACTTATCTAGATCATATAATCACTTTTATTGCATGTAGAAAGTACACCCTCTGTCCAATCTTCTATCTCAGCCTTTATCCTTGTTCTTGCAGAGTCTTCAGTGAAAGGTGGATTAGGGTGAATAAATATCTTGTCCAGGGGCCATGCACTAACCCATTAACCTTGGATGGTGTTTGGCACAAAGACGCTCCAACCTAACATGAGGTAAAAGCTCACTGCAATGTCCTCATGAGCTTGTCTTGTTTGGAGTAGCTCATCCTTGCAAGAATTCCCTCCCATTATTGCTTTTATACTGCACTGGAGGTATGCCTAAGGCATGATTGAGTTTGGCAGTTATTTTTTAGGTTGGGCGGCTAAAAACTGTACACAGTGTTCTGCCGTGGGTGTTTGATGAGGATACGTGTAGAGCAATGACATTCTTCGACAACATATAGAGGTGGGAGGAGGCGCTGGTTCCAGGATGTTTTCTTTCTCTGGGATATGTTTTCATGCTAATCGAATGTGACCAGTTTTATCGCAAACCGCTAATTAGCTTATAACGCTAGTCGTCGGGGCAGAGGCTAAAGTAAAAACAAATCGCCATTTCTACACCACTAACAAGGCTCAAAATAGCACCACACTTCCACGGTAGCATCCGTATATCAGTCCCTACATGTAAATTAAGTCATGAGATTCCTTGATAACTTGTGTTCCCATGGCCCACGAGTGTTTCAAGGGAGTGTCTCTGTTGAGAAACGCTGAAGATATCATTAAAAGAAAACTTTGACATGGGAATTTACAGTGCAGAGAAAACTTCCTGGAACCAGCGCCTCCTCCCACCTCTATCATATGCTGTCGAAGAATGTCATTGCTCTACACGTATCCTCATCAAACACCCACGGCAGAACACTGTGCGGATTTGTCCTTTAATTGTATTTCAACTCAAACTTATGTTTGTCGTATGGTAGATGGCTGTAAATACTACAATGCTCAGCCACTGTTGCCATGAAAGCCGGTTACAAGATGTTGCAAATTCAGAAAGCATTGTTGCAATGAAGGACAAAACACCACACCATAGTTGCTGAATTTGACGTTGATGTTTCTCTCTGAAATGCTTCTTGGGAGTCGTAGTTGACTTGACAACCTGTAGTTTTTAAAGGGCAAAGGCCTGTACAGCACCTTTGACTTTTTATCAAAGAACCCTGATATTTTTACTAACATGTTTTGGGGATTCAACCCACCAGGAGAGTTTCATGTTCATACAAGCCTGGGAAGTGTTCCCACTATCGATTATATTATATTGTCTATGCAAAACAAATTATGAGACCTTGGATGCCCAAAATAATTACTCCTGCTTTACTACTCTATAGACCAGTGGTTTTCAAAGTCTTTCAAACCAAGGCTCCCTTTTAATACATGTACAGGCACCTTTTCAGCTAAAATGACCCCATATAGTAGGAAGTATACTAGGTAAAATTAGCTTTCATTTAAGTTTTCAAAAGCAAAAACAACAAAAAAATGTGTATTTATGCAAGCATGACTTTTTACCTAGATACATACAATTTCTTGTTCTATTTTTTTTTATTTTTTTATCTATGCCAGGAATAAGAAAGCCAACGCGCACAGATATAATGTTGAAAACACTAATTGTGAAGTAGAAGTCGAACAAAGTGGATATCCGCGTCTCTCAAGTAGCCAAATTATTCTATGTTCCATTAGCCTTCCCGAGAAAAGAGACTGGGCTGTCCGTGAGATGCATTAAAGTGACATTTAAATGATCCTCACTGGGAAATAAGGATGAAATAGAAGAAAAACAACATCAGTCAATGCTTAATTGGTTTGTTTGTGCGAGACAGTGTGCAACTTGAAATGTTTTTTCGACCTCGAACCCTGAGCTAGTCTGTTACCGCTCGGCCTCCACAGCACGTGTACAGTATGCTCAGATCTGAAGTATCCTATAGAAATAAAAATAAGGATATACTGTAAGCATGTTTTGGTGTAATGCTGTAGAGGGAAGTATGCCACACAACTCGTTCTCTGCATGGCCATGACAGTAATGTTTGTGTCAAACTGCACGACTTTACTTTCCCATAAATACACCTCCAGAGGGTTCTCTTATTATGCTGAGTTTGGAGATTTATCCCATTGTGTACTTAAAAAAGGGGGACATTGCAATATGCATACTCTTAGCCTACTTATTATGCAAGGTTATGACGGGATTCATTTTTCTTCCCCTGGTCTATTGAGAGCGAGTGGCCTATTTACATGTGAATTCCTCCCGTAGCCCTGCAGCTTCGCTCAAAGTAGCGAACGGGGCCACCTGCAAGGGGAGAGGGGGGGGGGAGGATGAGAGATATGGGGGGGTGAGAAGTGCACTCCTGTTTTCTTTGGTGCAGAGAAGAAAAGCTTGTTTCATTAGATCCATGGAGACGGAGAGTGAGCTGTGGCAACACGAACGCAGGGAAAACAGACAGACAGACATTATTTTTTCACCAGAATAATAGAATAATACACCTAATATCTTCCATCAGTCAATCCTGCTGGGATTCCTGTGAGATATTTTTCAATTCATGTCCCTGATTTCATATTCTGCCATGAATATTTAAAAAATGAACAGTAGTAGATTAAAATGTTAAACATTATCTCCCTCAAAATACATTTTGATACCACTAACTAATCTTGCTTGGGTTATATCAGTTGGTGTCAGTATGCAGTAGTGGAATGTAACTTAATACATTTACTCAAGTACTTTGACATACTTGTTTTTTTTTACTTGAGTATTTCCATTTTATGCCACTTTATACTTTTACTCCACTAGATTTTGGAGGGAAATATTGTGATTTTTACTCCCAATACATTTATTGGGCAGCTATAGTTACAAAATACTTGTTACAAATAAAAGATATGATACAGCCTACTTATATGATGCATTACGATACTACTCAGCTACCCAGTAGTATACAAAGTATCTAAAATTGGCTCCACGTTACATTAAAATGCTCTTACATGCATTTGTAAGTGATAAAAACAGAATAACAATATTCTATAATAAAATAACACTTGGCAAAGGAGCCATTCTGCCTAATGAGTACTTATACTTTTGATACTTTAAGTACATTTTTCTGATAATACTTCCTTAAGTTTACTATGAAGACTGTTGTATCTGCCAGTTGCTCAATTATGCTTAATTTGTAATCTACTATACTTTATATTTCTGTTCACAAGGTTTGGGATTTGAGTAGCAAAGGTCAGCACTAGAACGTTAGCAGAATGTTGTGTCAAAGACGGGGTGACGTGGTGTCACACATCATCTATTCTGCTTGAAATGTGCGACACTGTGGGACTATTGTGATGTGAATATTAAAAATTGTAGCCACAACGCACCAAACTGATAGCATGTACCCTTTGGAATTCAAGAAAACCAAAAATTATCAGTTACTTTGGCAACACGCGGAGCTAAATGTTTTTTTTTTTTAATCAGGCATCACTTGTGTGCTGCGACAGTTTTGTCGCCATGGATGGGTGACAGTGTTCATGCAGTAGCATTCCTCGGCTCAGCCTGTGTGAAAGCCCCATTGTCGAGGTGATGATTGCTCTTTCACCTCTCACTCCCCGTCTGAGAGAGAGCATGACTGTCGGCAGATGGAATGAGAACGTGAAAGAAATCTGTGTGTGCGTTGCACACAATGATGGGCAAATTACTTTTACATTCTCTAGTCTCTACTATTTTGATCATGAACCTTTAGGCCACACAGTTACATCCACGTCGCACCCATGTGCAGACACAAATCAGGTTCACAAAGAGCCGTGTCCCCTCCAGACTGGGTATTGTGAGGCACAAGCCTGTGAAATCTGTCTTTGGTCTTGTTTGGGCATGAGGGATTACGGTGGGTTTAGGTTGTGGTCTCCAAAGCTTTATGTTCGCACACTGACTGATGGGGAAATTCATAGCGAGCGGTGGGCTTACTGGAGTTTCATCGTTCAACAGATGAGAGGCCCCAAAATAGTTGAAAGATTTAGGATCCTAGATTCAGTGATTTGTGCAACCAGCAAGTTATGTGGTTTGCTGAGCATGGCATTAAAAACTCAACAAAAAGGAATAAAACAACAGCATTTGCAGGCAAGATACATTTGCAACCAGAAACCTCTTAAACACAGTAACAACCCTTATCAGAAATACTCTGTTTTAGCAAATAAACGAAAAAGTTTTTCACTTGCATTGCAAGATTTTTAGTTAATATGTCACTACAGTCTGTTGTTGTGCCTCCTAAAGTATTTAATGCATTTGTTTCCGGTTGATACGCTTGTCAAAAGCCTTTTTGTTAATAAAGACGCAGGACAGTCGTTTTGTCTAGACGCGCTGCGCTCTGTGTGATAATTGAAATTCAAATCAGATACCGTCTGATTCACCTAAACGCCTCTAGGCAGTGTCCGCCCTGAAATTTATTCCCATGACCAAAAAAAAAAAAGAAGCCTTGCAAAGGTTCACCCAGAGGTCATACACATGTCTCTCTCCCTAGATACTTTAATTGCATGTCTGCTTGAGATAGTGTACAGTCAGGAGGGGGAGAGAAATGGAATGCAGCCGAGGTCATACGTGGGATTCAAACATTTTATAAGCACAGAGCCTGGGCCTTGTAGCCTGCTGAGTCATCGGGACTCTTGGAGTTTGTGTATAAAGTAAGGGTTAGTTTCAAACTTGTGATTTACTAAATCTGGTTGCACCATTAACATTTTAACCCTTGTGTTGTTCTCGGGTCAAATTTGACCCATTCTCAAAACTTCTATATTAGGTTTCTTTTTCAACCAAATTACCCAAAACAGTTTTATAGCATTTGAAAAAAAATGGACTAAACTTTAAGATCCGCGTCTGTAATTATCCATCAACATAGGTTCCTCTAATATTTCAATCAGGGGAGACTTGTTTGCAGATATGCAAATATTTATTTTGAAAATACACATGCAACAAAAGGTTTGCATCAAATCTTTGGAGATTAGACTCCAACGGACAAAAGGTACATAGGCTATACAATTTCTAGAGTTTTTAGAAAAGCCAGTATATCCCCCGATGGAGTCTAGACACTGGCGGTGGTGATAAACCAAAAGGGGGTCCGTCAGCCAAAAGAAGACCGAGAACCCCGTGGTTAAAGGTGCCTGGAGGTGGAAGGGGAGGAGGCGGGTCGCACGCTCGTCTGCAAAGACAACTGACAGAAGCGGGAGAGAAAACAGATTTAAAACATGGTTGTTGTGCTGTGATAGGCTTGAACGAACGTGCCCCATTCTGATTGGATACGTGACGCAAGTTACTTCCCACCACACAGCTGATCAGACTAACCAGCTGATTACGAGAGTGTGTAACATTAATGACGTCTCCCTGTCTGAATTTACGCTGAGCTTCATTAGTCAAAATAATTCATCATTTCAAAGTTAGGTATAATTTCCTGTAAATGACATGTATTGACCATGTATTCAAAAAATAAGTGTAAAACTATAGTGGTAATAAGTGGGTGTTAGTGAAAAACAGCATAAAAAATGTCGAAAAAGGGACAAAAATGTTAATTTAACGTTAATTTTGACCCAGAAGGACAACATGCATGGTCAACTGGAAGACAACACAAGGGTTAAAAAGATTTTTATTTTTAGCTGGTAAAGACTTCGTGCATCACAAGCTGTATCATAACTACCAAAATGAACACTTTAAGAGGCCAAACATGATATTAAGACTAACCGTTGTTAAAAATAAGTCAAATTGTGTGGCCGGGTTAGCTCACCTGGTAGAGCAGGCGCCCATATACAGAGGTTTACTTCTCGACGCAGCGGCCGTGGGTTCGACTCCGACCTGTGGCCCTTTGCTGCATGTCATTCCCCCCTCTCTCTCTCTCCCCTTTCATGTCTTCATCTGTACTGTGGAAATAAAGGCCTAAAAATGTAGTTTTGGGGAAATATTAGCGTGTTGAGTGAGTATTCATGCAGTTTAGCGAGTGGGAAATATCCATTCATGCTTGTGCTAATTCATACCTCTGTTTAGTTCCAGTGTTCAGGCGGTGACACGGTAAGACGCGTGCTTAGGGGCCGTCTACAAACTACAACATCGAAAAGCGATACAAAAATATTTTCAAAAATAGGCATATGCTTATTTTTTAACCCTCATGTTGTCCTCGGGTCAAATTTGACCCGTTTTCAAAGTTTCTCTATCATAAATTTGTATTTCTTTTAACCAAATTGCCACAAAATAACATAAGACGTTCCATAAGACGCTCTTCACAAAAGGCAATCAGGATAAGGATCTTTATTTTCATAGAAAAAATGTGTGATTTCTGCTTTTTTCTTACACAAAAATTAGAAATGTCATATAAATGAGGTTTATTGACCATGAATTCCAAAATTAAGAGTAAAACTAGTGGTGAATATACTGGTGTTAATGGAAAAAAACAAGCATAACATGGGGAAAAGCAATACAAATGTGAAAACAGTGTCTAAAAGACCTGGGAGGACAACACAAGGGTTAAAAGTGCTGTACAACTAAGCAGGATACAAGTTATAAGTGAGGTAGGTTTGGAGACACCACCTTATTTAATCATTAAATTAATAAATATTTTTGTTGTATCTCTTTTCAGTGTTGTAGTTTGTAGACGGTCCCTAAATCTTACAGTCTAAACAGAGGTATGTGCACTGGCTGAATTAGCACAACTTTTATGCATTTCTTTCACATCTACTGCAGTCAGATTCACCGTGTTCACTCGGAAGGAATCACTTCACATGGGTAGGACCTTGTAATGACATTACGAACATGTTAAGAGGCTAAGAGCACGTTTAAAACCTGCCCCGTTTCAGCCTCCTGGGTGAGAAAGCTAGCAGTAGCATAACTCGGTGTAGGCAACACAGATTATTTTCGTTTTTCTCGCTACTACGTTACAACAAACAACAGAGCTACGTGTTGAAATCGACTGTAATTCTCCTTTAACTAAATCTTCATCCGTTATGAGCTGTGACAACTTTCAAAAATAACAGTTTAAAAAGGGCCAAACTATTTATTTAACAGCTGCTAATCTTCTGTAAATGTAAATAAGAAAGTAAGAGTTCATAAGGACACCAAATATAGCTGCTCTCAATGACCCTCTTCACATTACCTTAAAATGTAATTATCTTATTGGAATCACATCGGACCATAATCTAATCTGCAGCGAAACCTAAACAACACCATTTTATTCCCCCTCTGAACGAGAGGTGTCGATGTCTCAACGGGTGTGTTGTTTTCTCTCCTCTCCTCGTGTAATGAAGCTGACCTCCTCTTGGTATAAACAGCACGACTCCCCTGATATTGGCAATAACACCGACTGAGGTATTTAAACAGCCACAACACAAGGAGTCCAACTAGGAGTTCATTAACTGCAAAGAAAGGCGAGGCTGAATAATGAACTGGGCCCTTTTTTAGCAGAGAGGAGGAAGGGGCGGGGGCTTTTTTTTTTTTATTGATGTTCCTGAATGATTAACACTCCTGACTAGCCGGTCAGAGTTTCCCAATCTGCTTTGATTTCCATGACAATCTGAGCAGGCCCTTCACCACAGGAGCCTGTACCTCTATAAAGCTGAAGTTTTCTGCCTGGTTACACTGGTTAGAGATATGTTGAAGGGTGGTGCACTTCTGGACCGTCTGCCCCACCGTGGAGCAGAATGTGCAGATAAGAGAGGATTGATTGGGTTTTTTACGGAGTCTGGGTTTCATGGCCGTCTGTGTGCAGGCATGTACCTTATCTGCATCGGTCTGTGGGACGCCTGGGGGTACCTGTCTCACCCCTGAACATCGAGGCTGCACTTTGTCTTGTCAGCTGCAGGGTGTCAGAACTTGTGGCCTAGATTAGGTCAAAAAGTCAACATTTGAGTCCATTAGAAATCTTATCAACTGTCCCCTGCTGCTGTGTCAGACGCTGGGTGCGGAGTGGAACAATCAGGTTGCAGGTTTTCTATGAGAACCAGACTCCCAACTCCTACACGGAGTAAAACTTCCAGGGGAGGGGAAAGGGGGTGGGCAGGGTTACGTCCTCTGGCCCTCAGAGCCATAAATCAAAAAAATAAATTAAAGTCAGGCTCCCCTAGTACACATGGTGCCCTCAGTCACAGGACTTTCCTGAACCAGGACTGGGGGGTTGCACCAGTTATTCGTGGATCCATGTTTGTGTGTAAAGTCGTTCCTGAGTTCTGAATAACTAGTAGGCCCTAACTTTAGCAGCTTAAAACTTGAGGAATGTCTCAACTAGTAAACTTTAAGTTAAGACTTTCCTAATGTGTAAACAGTTGCAAGAAATCATCTTCTGACAGCCAATCCGAAGCAATGACACAAAATCACTGTGGCATTAAAAAAAATATTTATCTTTAGGGAGGGAAACAATATATTTATCTTATAGTAACTGCCAATCCTTTAATTGTAGGTAGCTGTATGACTTCTAAGTGTATGTGTATATGTAATATGTTTCAGACTTAGTAGTATTTATGCACTTGACAGTGAGGGAAATATTTGACAACGGACGTCATTTAGTCCAACGTTGTTGCCGTAATGTTTTATTCTGAAAGTATTTTGCAAAGTTTACATCAGAATTTTGAGTGTTTGAAAGTGTTTGATAAGATTTCTCAGGGTCATAGACGTTTGTCAGTGGGTTTAGTGAGCTACGTAACAGTTACACCTGGCAGCATCTGGGTGTAAATGTTTAGTAACAACTAATGTTTACGTAAAAAATAGTTTGTGTGATGCAACCCTTTTCTTTAATTTAAAAATCTCTAAATCTCTACTTGGTAAAGCCTTAAATTATAAGGGATTACTAAATTATATAATTTGAATTTGAAAGTGGCACTGGCTCCCGGACCTCATTTAGTAGACTTTATTGTGCACAAATTCAGTGCACAGATAAGCGTTCAGAGGTCAGTTAGTGGAGATTTTGTCTATGTGACTATGTAAAGCTAAAATACAATTAGCACCAACAACTTATAAATACTTATGGTTTTTAAATCAGTCACTCTCTGCAAGCTTTTACTCATCTGGTGCAACTATTTCCAAAAACATAACAGGATACAGGATACAGCTAATGCTAACGTAGCCACTGTTGGAAGGTTTTTACTGCATGCACCACTTGTGTGAGATTTTACATGATTCATGCAGAAAATTAGGATGCATTTATGTATGCTGACTTATTTTCTAAAAGAAAATCAGAGCACACATTTGATTTTCTCAATAAAACGTACCCTTCACCTATAGAAAACCAAGTACCCGCAGTAGTTGTACATAGATAACTTGCTCTGCAACAATTCACAACAACTGATTGTTATCAGGTTAGAGTCAGAACTCCCTGCACCACTTCCACCTCCCTTTTCTTTTTCTACTCTGTCTCATGTCAGTAAATTCACCGAGCCAACATTAAGCCTCTTATCACTTTTTCTCCCACAGTGCTCTTTTGTTCCCGTTGCTCAGTTAAAACTTGCATGTTGGATTTCTTGATTCATTTCCCTGCTTGAAGTGAATACAATGTTAACATGTAAAAGGCCGATCAGCAGTACACACATATTTTCAGACATTTGTGTCTTTTTTCTCTCACATTGGAGTCATTTCATATGATTAATAATATGACAGATGATTTGAGTTTTCTTGCTAGAATGCTGCTTTCAAACGGACCCTTCTCTCCATTAGACTGAGCACAGTGAGTCTGTGGCTTATAGCGGATTCATCTGATCTCCTTAGAAAAGACTGACAGTCCAGTTAAAGCACACTAATCTTCTATCCTTCACATGTAATTAGCTCTGTCCTTCATACAACCGAGTGACCCTCATGGATATGTCACCACCTCCTTTTGAAGTGGACTACCACATTCATTTTCAAAGCCTGTGATTGCCTTATGGAGCCCACTCATGAAATACTGGTGACAAATAGTTAAAATGGTGGTTGTGGTTTGCAGCCATTGTGTTAGTTATCAAGACGCTTTTTAGCGTGTTTATCACTGCCGTTTGGCCTCCATTGACTTACATTACCTTGCGATTGCGTGTGAATTCACGCCGTAGCGAGTAGTATGAAGGGGCGAAAATCCGCGTAGGGAGTTTGGTCGATGGGTCAAACAACACACGACTTTCACCCAGGAGACCGGGGATCGTGTCCCGCGTGTCGCGTTTCCTAAACCCAACCTGTCCACTGTATATGGCGCTCAAAATGCGTACAGATAACACGCCACTTGGCTTTAGAAAGTGGCGTGTATGTTTACATCTGCTGTATACAGCGTAGACATACACGCGGACAGCTCAAAATGTGTACTGATAACACGCCACTTGGAAAGTGGGCGTGTATGTTTACGCAAAGTCATGATGTCATGTTGAGAACCTGTACTGGTCCAAATTTGGAACTCATTTTTTATATCAATTTATGCAATTTGACGTTTTGACCTTTTGTATCTTTGAGAATCTTATTATGTTCAGTTGAGTTCAGATTGTTGTTGTTCGCTGCAGCAGTGTTTAGTTGCGTCTCATTGCTCAGGTATTAACATTCTTATGGTCAGCTCTTGGAATGTGCACTGACTATTGAAGACACGTTTCCTTACGGCAACTCTGCAAACCTGTGTATCACCTCTGTTCACATTTACAGACAAACTTCCTCCAAGATTGAATTCTTTGTTTTGTTCTTTGTTACAAAGCATTTCCCCCTTTGTAGGTGAACATGTTATACTCTAGGGTTTTTTTTTTTTGTGATTTGGTTTCTGCATTTAAATTCATCTAGCAAACATATTGTGTTCATCTACAAATTTACATTTAGACAAATCATTACGGTAGTTTATGGTAATACTAATTGATAGTAATGCATATTTATTTTCCTGAAATACAATACAAAATGAAACACCAGCACCCATCTTTAATGAATGAAAGACTAACACCATAACTAATTAAAGCCTGCTCATCAATATTTAGCAGATGAATTTGACTCCCAACAAAGAAATTAATCATTCAAAAAAAAAAGAAAATAATTAACATTTAAATGCAAGTGTATTAAATACATCTTTTTTTGTAGTAACATGCAAAACAACAGCAACTGCATCAGAGAAAGATCAAATTCAACACTGATGCAGACTGTCTCTTTAAATATATTCTGAGAAACCATAAACCTACCAAAAAGAGGTTTAAAAGAATCCCTTTGAGCTGTACTTGAGTTGCAGAAATGAGAGCAGACTGATAAAGTCTACTTTTTTGCAATGTGAGCTGAAACCCGAGACAAGAGTCCCAAAGCCAGATCTGAGCCGAGAGACTGGCCTCATTAGCAAGCTATCTTTGCGGCCACGGAGAAAAAAAACAAACACAAAGTAGCTTTGTTTTTGGGCAACGTTTGATATGCTGCAGCGGGGCCCCCGAGCTCAGAGACACAGCGAGGACTGAAAGCAGATCCTTCAAAAGTAGCCAGTGTCCACCTCCACCTGCCTGTCTGAAGCCACAGAGAAGACAGATGACGCCTTGTTCAGCAATCAGTACATTTCAGTGGCGCCCCTCAAATCACTACGCTGATTACCCTGAGCATCTGAAGCCATGGCATGCATTATTTTGAAAATCTTATTTTTATTCAATGAATCCAAAAGCTTTTTACTCGCTTGTCAAACATGCTACAGGAACTGCAGTCTGGGGATTTCAGGGGATGTTTTTCTTTCTTTTCAGCTGTGGGTACAGCGTATGTCACGCATATTGACATTGGAAAAAAAGTGAATGGAAGGAAAAGTGAATGACGCAGAAACAGGAAGTTGGACTCAGAAGAGGGAAAAAGAAGCCTGCTCAGTGATAAAGATAGATTACAGATATGTTTTGCAGCACCATTGCTAATTTACAGTACTGTTATTTTAACATAAATCCTGCTAGAGATGGATGGCCTGGCTGGATCACCAAAAAGGTCATTGCTGTTTCTACCAGCTGAAGAAACAATTAACCAATCAGAGCCTTGTAGTTAGTTAACAACTTTATTTAAACAGCACTTTTCAAATCAAAGTTACAAGGTGTTTTACATGGTAGAACCAGGATGAATATTTATGTTAATATGACGCACTGTGTACCTATACTTAATGTGAATTTAAGGGTAAATAAATTGCCTGTTCTTTAAAGTGTTTGAAGGAAAACAAACGGCAAAGAAAGAAGAGAAATAAGTGGACATTGTGTTTTAGAATAAAGACTTTCTGTAAGTCGACAAATAAACACAGATCATTTTTAGGGGTTTTCTGCATTTAATGGACAGGACAGCTAGGTGAGAGAGAGAGGAAAGACATGCAGGAAATCGTCACAGGTCGGACTCAAACCCTGGACCTCTGCGTCAAGGCATAAGCCTCTCAGTATATATGCGCCTGCTCTAACCACTGAGCCAACCCAGCCACAACAAATAAACATATTCTAAGTTCAGAATGTTTGACGTGCACCTCATGAACACAGCAGTGTTGCAAACTGTATGCACACACCAATATGCTGGCACGTACATTTCACATGTGCACAGATGTGAAAACTGTTCTTTTTAGAGCCTCCTGTACTCCACTCTGTACAGCCCACCTGTGGTGCAGCTATAGTAAGGCAACAATGAGAAAGCTTCAGGTGACACTTAATGATGCATTCAGAATCTGAAACTGCCAAGATGGACAAGTGCGAGTTATATGTTTGTGACAAGTAATGTTCCCACCTTTCATGCTGTGTTGAGAAATTGTATGTACCGTACAAATGTATGTGTCTCCTTCAAAAAAAATTTATTATAATGGTTTTAAGTGACCCCGAAGTACCGAAACTCCAATAGGTCCCCGGTTCCGACGTAAACGGTAGTAACGAGACCGAATAAGAACGAAAATTTCGGTGCCTGACTTTACACTACACTCGACAGCAGGTAACGTTAGCCTAGCGTTAGCTAGCAGCGTGATTAAACACGGTTAACATGCCGACAGGTGACGTTAACCAGTGTAAAGTGTGACTGTATATCAACAGTCTGCTCTGCAGCGCAGCAGCTGCCGACGTCGGAAAAACACAGACGGTGCGTTCACTGAAACTGGTAACCTACAGCCTCGTGGTGCATTCACTGAAACTGGTAACCTACAGCCTCGCGGTGCATTCAAAGTTATTGTAAAATACCCTATTCCCATCTGGTGGTTGTTTTTGTCGTTCAACAGCAATTTACTGGTGAAATAAGTTATTGTGTATTATAAGTTATAGTTATTACATTACCATTAAATCATTTAATTTTTACCATATGGCCTTAGTAATAAACAATGTGTTCTTAAATGTCACCGACTGTTGTTTAGTCGGCCTCTCCTTCTTGTTTCTTCTTTTTTTTAAAAACTTTCTTAAAAAGTATCGGTTCAGGGACCGTTTAGGCACCGGCACCGTTTTAAAAGTACCGATTTAGCACCGGTATCGGAAAAAACCCAAACCATACCCAACCCTAGACACAAGGTACACTTCTTGCTTTGGGAAACATGGGAACAAACAACATTGCAACTTTTTTTGTCTTGTCTGTGTTGTTGTGTTTTACATATGTTTATGCTGATATGGACCTGTGTGTCTGAAATAAAGATGAATTGAATAAACATTGCAACAAAACAGACCAGCCCGTGCCAGTGTTTGTTAATAGCTGGATAGTGTTCTACAAGTTCAGCAGCTTTTAGCACAATAGGCTCCCCCCTCAGGGAACGGCCCTGACGTATGTGTTTGGCTCGGTGAGGACCTGTTCAACGGAGCAGGTGTATCCTCGGCCTGCAGGAAGTCTTTGCTGCAGGCGCTGCACACTCTCTGGCGGACAAACACGTGGGCAGAAGCAGTTCTGGGAAGGAAAACCTTGCAGCGAACAATCCCTCATCAGCTCTTGTCAACAACTGCATTTCAGCAATTTGTCCCCCTTAACCATAACTCAATGAAACTGCCCAGATAATTTCATGATACATGTTGTGGCATGACACAGATTGTGACATTTTAAGGGCTTCCTCTGTATTCCTGGTCGTTAAACCCCAATCTGGGAATGCTGACAAAAATATCTCCTCTGTTTTGATTTCTTTTTGTCTCGTAGCGTGTTGGCGTTTCTGTGAGTGGTCGGGCTGATAAGGCCATTTTAAATTGAACTACATTTTAAGCTGAGAGCACGTTTTGCTAAAACACCCCGAGGACAACTCGTGGACTGACACGATAACCTGAAATATGATAAGATGAACTTTATGGAACCCGAGGAGGAAATGCAGTCATTACTAGCAGTGAAAAAGAGAAGAAAAGGTTGTGAAAGAGTTAAAAGGTAATAAAGGCTGTAAATGTCTCCAGGATATAAACATATTACTTCCTGGTGACTACAGTGGAATGAAGGCACTTGGAGGAAGACAAATAAGATACTGTGTATTAGATTCCTTTCATGTTTACAGATCTCACCAGCGCTGGGAAGTACTCAAGCACAAGTTTTAAAGTGAGTATTTTCCATTTTTCTTTTCTTTTTTTAACATTCAACATGAGTAAAGTCACAGTTGTATAAAAATCTCCAAAATATCAATTTGCGTTGGAGAAACTTGGACTGTAAAATCTTGGCTACAGCCTTGGCCATCAAAATATAACAGCTTAGTATTTATTTTGTTATTTTTTTAACAGAGCATGGACTGATCTGAAAACTTAAACGAACCATCCTTCACTTTGACTAGTTTTACTTTTACAATGGAATTGTACATTTGACAGTTAATACTTTTACATACGGTAAGTCAAATTTTGAATGCATGACAGCATTTTTGCAGAAAACAGCTGCCTGCTGCCGCTGACAACCAGGTTGTTGAGAGTGATGAGAGTGAATCAAAACAGCAAACGTGCCGTGACAGAAACAATGAGCTAAAAGTAGCTAAAAGGCTCAGTAGAGCTGCAGAGTTCTCTGATTTGATCAGTGATTAATACGGGTTTTAGCAAATTTTGTAGGTGGCCTTAGCCTGGGAAAACTCTGACGAACTTCCGGCAAATGTGAGATTTGCTCTGCAAGTCAGTCTGGAAATGGGCTTGAATGGGCTCTTGGCCAATTTTCCCAAATCGAGGCACCAATCACAACCGTTGAGGTGGCTTTACACGGTGACGATAGCGCAGCAACGGCAAGCAGCTTCTTGTTTACATTCAACATGGCGGCCACCGAAGCGCAGCGACCCGTTGATGTCGCTGTCGCTGCTACGTCACCTGGATCGTTGGTCTGATTGGTTGAAGGACTATCCAGTTGCGCCCAGAGGCATTTGAGAGGCGTCCGTTGGTGACGCCCCTTTGGAAATGAGCTGTGGATGAAGCTTCACCAGACCCGCTCTCAGTTACAGCTGAGAAGGGTCTGGTGGAGACCAGGCTAAGGTGGCCTTACCTGCCAATAGATTATTATAATACTTATTTGACAGGGAAAGTGCTCATTAATCAACAGCAAAGTAACTGTAAATGAGCCAGAGTTAGCTCAGCAGGCTAATTTTCATCCGTTGTCCCTGGCCAGTTTTAAAATGGCACCCCCAAAAAATAAAATACAATAAAATGACTTAATAAGTAAAAGCAACATACGCAGACCAACTGAATTCAAAGAGGCACAATGCACAACAACAAGTAACGAACACAACACGTCAGACAGCAAGCAACAAAAGAATTCACGTCAACATGCAACATGATGATGAGTTACTTTCACATGAAGGTTTCTTGTGTGATTTCTTTCATTATTAGCCTTTGCTTGTAAAGTGAGTAAAATTGCAGCCACATCTTGCCAGTTAGCATCAGTTGCTGCGCATGCCATCACGGATGCTGCTGATCTATTTCTGCAGTGAGAGCAGGGAGAATATGTGGGTTTGTTTTGCTACCACGCAGTTGCCCTCAGCTGTCCCATCACTCAGCAGGAGTGGGGGGCATATCCCAATTCCTCCCTTTTTTTCCTCTCTCCTCTACCCCCACCTTTCACTCTTAGTCGCTCTCAGAGACAAATACAGGCTAGACGAAGCAACTAGGTCAACCTCCAGCTATTAAACTCCTGTGTCCCTGTTGAGACAGCGGGACAAATGGGTCCTATACTTCAACTCAGACACAAACAAAAGGCCTTCACATCCATCAGAGACCTCAGGCCCACTTGCATCCTAATGAGGCGAGAGTGGAGGGAAATCCACTCTCCCTCTCAGTATGCTCGCTGACCAGGAAACACAATGGGGTTACACAATTATATATTGGTATCCTAGTTGTGATAAGGATGGGAAGGTATTTTAATCAAAGCTACTCTGTATAACTGCACACATTAATCCGTCAGATGTGATGTGTGTATGACGTGACATAGTCATTGTTGCTGCCGTTCCAGCTCTGCTGCCTGCCTCCATGTTATGTCTTGTATGTGCTTTCAATGTGGCCTCTGTGACTACTCTGCTTTCCCTTGTCTCCTTTGTATTGGTTTTACTGTATGGACTGCTTTAATGCCTTTGCATCATCTGTGCTTGCTTGTTTGTGTGCCACTTGTTTGTCTTAATCCTTTTTGCATAGGCCTGCTGTCATTAAAGATGTACTGTAATTTATTTTAATTAGTTATCCCTTGTATTTTAGGATGCCTATTGTAAGCTGGCTGGGGAGACTACAGCTGGAAATTAGCCGTAGAGGCTAAAGCTGCTCCTTTTACTGTACAGTGAGTTTGCATTTCATAATAGGGATGTCCCTTCCCTCTTGTTACTGATTGATTGAAAGTGGTCTCCCTAAATGAAAGCCTGAATTATTCAAGCACAATATGGCAGGTCGGACTGCATTCATTTCCTGTTCAATCAGACAGTTTGATGGGTATTTAGGAACCACTGAATACATCAGTTAAGAGTTATGGGAAACTATCTTTGAGCTGTATCGCACTCAGAATAGACAGCTATCTTTAAGAGAAGAGGGGGACATTAGATTTCCAATCCAAGTCTACAGCCATGCTAGCGGCTCTGTGAGACTGGACTTATAGGCACAGTGGTGCCTAAAGCTACAGTAAATGCTAACGTCAGCATGCTAACATGCTCATACAGGGCTAGACTGGGGTAAAAAAAAAATCAGGCCTGGACTGTTGAGAACCAGACAATCCTGTCATTGCATGTATACAAGCAGGGTTAAAACATTAGCACCATTTAACCGGCCAAATGCTGGTAAAATATGCAAGTGGCTGGAAGATTTGCTTCACTCACCAGCCCAAAAAAAAAACAATGGTAATCTATTGAGTGGCTGGTAATATTTGAACATTCACTAGCCATTTTGTTGGTGGACAAAAAGTAAATGTTGATGCATACCAGGCCGTAATACTGCCACTTAGCTGAGTGGTAATATGATAACAAGAGTGTACTCACTGAGTCCAAAAGGCTAAAGGTTGAGGGTGGAGCATGGTTGTATAGTAAACAAGTGACAAGTCTGTAAGTTAAAATGTGAATAATTCAGAAAGCTAGTATTATGTTGACAAGTGCCTTAGCTTGCTAATACATAGCTAATATAAGCTTACTAACAGCTAACTTGTCCTCTCTGGTAGTCAAAGGATGCTAAAATAATCATTTGACATGGCTAAATCTCAAATGTTTGATGATTGTAGGTGGGCCTCCAGAAAACTGGATGGGCCAGTTAAAATAAGCCAAAACTGCATTTGTGCTAGGCTGCTGAACACTGTCTCCTCCTATAACACATGCGCTATCATAAGTTACCTCTGCCTACAGCTGCCAATGTTATTTTTCCCTCCAGAAAATGTGCGAGCTATGTCTGGCTGTCTGTATGCCAGACATAGGCACCGATACCGTGGGCGCTCCGGAGCTCTACAGTGGGCGCTCGGAGCTCTAGCACCTACAGAAAATACTGAGCATCCACGTGTGCCAGACTGCCAGCAGGCCACATTCATTTAAAAGTAAACATTGCAGTTGGTGCTAAGTCATAGTGTGATCGGTTATGTCGCTGTCAGTCCCCTGCTGATCGCGGTTACGTGTCAGTTAAACTTCTCATCTCCAGTCCTGTCTGTATCTGTGAGTGGCGCTGTCCTGAGTTGAAAGACAGCCTACTTTGCGGCCTTATTATCCAGTTAATAGGCGTGTGTGTTTGTGTCGGCCACTGTCCATTTCATAAGGTTCTGAAATGCAAACATTTGTTGACTACTTTTTTTTAAAGGGTGTGCGCCCGTGAGCACCCACAGAGGAAAACATAAATCGGCGCCTATGCAGCCGGACACTAACGGTAACGTTAGCCTACTTGCCTTGCTGGTGTGAGGGGGGGCTACGGGAGGACTTGATGGGGAGAGGGCGGCCGCCGGCCGAGCAGGATGGTAACTGGTCACTTGTAACGTCGTTACATAAAATGGCAGAGTTTCCTCCTCCTGCTCCTCGGAGGCTTCTTGCTGAATGAAAACAGAAAAGCTTGCGCGCCAACGTCATTCATTTCATTGGATCACTTGCTGGTGACGATGCAGCATGTGGACAGGCTTAAGAGTCCACACGTGGGGTAGAAGCCGCTGATTGGCTGAGAAGCTTTCACTCAAAGCTTTCCTCGAACTGCTAGAATGAAAATCACTCACTATAGGCCTGGGTCAAAATGGGCGGGCCTGGACCTAAAATGGGTGGGCCCAGGCCCACCCGGGCCCATTGGTAGCGCCGCGGGTGGTTAGCCGTAGGTTTGTCATATGACCACTTAGTTCTGTGTGAAACCACTCAGTGAACTACATCTCTCGTCTCACACGATTTACGTCACCTAGCTTGACGCTTAACTTGCTCTCTAGCTAGCTAGCTTAGCTCTGTTCCACAACACATGTAACGTTTATGTTACCTGATGTGTTTTATCCAGTGAAGTGTTTTCAGCAGATAAGCAAAAGGACAAGCGAGATCCGCTGCTCATTTGAGAAAAACGTCATTCATGCGACTTTGAAGTGAGCAGTCTTTCTAATTACGTATTTTCACAGTCTTATACTTCAACAGTTTAACAATGAACTGAGACTTTCTTGTGTCATGGCTTTGGTGTTTTGTCTTATTTTGCCAGTCTGTTTTTCTGTTTTTGTATTTGGCTGTTTCCTGTTTTATTCTGTCGGTCTGTTTTTCTGTCTTGTTGTGTCGTGTTTTACTTCCTGTCTTTTTGTTTTTCCCGCTCTTGTGATTGCTTGATGTTTTCCACCTGTTTCCCAGCCCTTGTGTCACCTGCCTCTTGTTTCCTCGTTATCCTCTGTATTTAGTCTCTGTGTTTCCCTTGCCTTTTGTCAGATCATTGTATTTTATTCTGTATGTGTGCTGTTCTGTGCTTCGTTATTTTTGGGAGAGTTCCTGTTTGTTCTTTTGTTCCTGTATTTTTGTATCCTCTTTATTTTTTGGAAGTTTTTGCCTGCTGCTTTTCAGGACTCTTTTTGTTGGTTTATTCTTTGTTTAATAAATCAACTATCTCAACAACTCTTGCCTGCGCTCTCTGCATTTGGGTCCACACCTCGCAGAAACCCTGACATCTTGACTTGTGAAATTATCTATTAAACTGATGAACATCATGTGTAATCCATGGCTCAACTCAAACGGGATAAATAAATAATGAATTACTAAAAGTAGAAGGGCGTGACTTCAGCTCTCTATAGCCTACTTATGGCGCTTTCCATTACATGGTACCTGCTCGACTCGCCTCGACGCACTGTGCGTCCGTTCTCCATTGCAGATTTTAGTACCACCTCGGCGTGGCTGGTCGTCATAGCGGCGCCGCAGTAAACTGCCGTGACCTAGGCCTTTTTACGGTTGTGCGGAGGCTCCACGCAGAGCTTTCGCCGTAGCCTACGTAAGTGGCCTGATGTTTATACTTGTGCCTGGTGTGTGCGTGTGTGTGTGTGTGTGTGTGTGTGTGGGGAGTGTGTTTTAGAGCGAGGAGGAAGTGAGAGAGTGATGGCGATTAGCTCCGGAGCGAGTAGCGACTCTAGAGTCATAAACAAAGTGTCTCCCCTGTTCTTTCTTTCTGTTGTTTCCACAGCCAGGAGACACATTTAGTTTCAAATGAAGCTGGACGCCGCAAAAACAAACACAGCTGGCTAAACTATTTAAAAATGGCGGGTGTGTTCAGGACTCCCCCGTCTGTCGCTTTCACGTCACCTTTTGGCATCGCCTCAGCTCGCTTTGAACCTCGACTGAGGTAGTACTAAAAAAAAGTACCTGTTAGCAGGTACCAGGTAGTTTTTTCATAATGGAAAACCAAAAAAGGCGAGTAGAGGCGAGTCGAGCAGGTACCATGTGATGGAAAAGCGCCATTATACTTCTTTTACTTGTGATTGATTGCTTCTCCCAATCGTTCTCTCTGTCTCTGACTGGTGCTAGAGAAAAAGTGAAGGAAGTTATTAAAATTCATCCTCTATGAACCATGAATATCTGTATAAAATGTGATGGCGATATAGCCAGCAGGAGCTGTTGAGATATTTCAGTCAGGACTAAAGTGGTGGACCAATCGACCATTATAGATCCAAGTAAGAGAAAGAACGCTACAATCCATGAAAGACAAACCTTTCTTTCTTTCTGCTGACGTGCTCGGTACACCCTCTCAACAAATAATCCTCCATTACTCACTTGATAACCTACCATGATGTCACTGAACAAACACAGTAACACAAACCAGTGGGCTCATTATGAAGCACTTCCTGCACCACAGTTGGTTGATTCTCTTTCTATAGCAGGTGCTGTGAGCTCACTCTGCGGGGACAGTCAGAAGTGTAACTCAAAACCCCAAATTATGGGCTGTGAAGTCAAGCAACAACAATCATTATAGCTCTGTTTGTCTGCTAGCCTGTCACAGGCAGTGAGGTTGTCAAAAAGAGGACAATGCATTATGGATGTTGTTTTTGTCCTCAGGGTTGTAAGTGAATGAGCAGAACATGGACACACATGGATGTAAACATAGAGAGAGGAACAATCTCCAGACCAGCTGTTGTTCTCCTTTGTACGGAACAATTGCGCCACAAAAAGATATAATCTTGACCTTTTTGTAATAAACTTATTTTCCTTGTAATGTAGTTCATCAGCCTCATTAGTAGAGACTGAATTATCATTTTGTTTTCACTTATTTGTGTATTATTTGAATCACTGAAGATAACAATTCAGAGGTATATATGAAACAAGGCTTATTTGTTTCAAACAACCAACAACACACAGATGTATGTATAAAGAAGGCATTTTGGGGGCATTTTTGCTTCTATTGACAGCAGCTAACGTGACAAAAAACTGGTCGTATTTGGTTGCCAAAGTGTCTTTCTTTGTGAATGCGCATGTGTGTAAGGTGTCTGTGTGTATGCAAATAGGTGCGTGCCAGGACAAGGAGAGCATTGCTCCAGCAGGTGACTAGCGCATATTGATGACGCTTCCTTACCGTGGATTAACAACGAAGAGCCAAGATGGCGTCGGCTAAGCGGCAGAGTAAAGGCACATCTCTCTCATCTCCCAACAGACAACTCATGGCATTTGCCATATAGAAGGTTGCGTTTTGCTGGAGGTAGTAGTGGGCTGCCTATTTTGTTAACCTTATTTTCTCCTGTTTACTTGAGTTAAGGAAGTTAGTGATTGCATTTTGGTTTATTTAAATGTCTTCCAGTTAGATGGGTTATTCATTACGTTTAGAGGTATTTTGGTTTGTTTTGTTGGCCTTGGCCCACCCTGAACTCTGACTAGGGTCCCAGTATGGTCCTAGTTCCGAGATTTCAAATAAACCAGATTGTTCAGTTATCCAGTGACCAGAGAGAGAGAGAGAGAGAGAGAGAGAGAGAGAGAGAGAGAGAGAGAGAGAGAGAGAGAGAGAGAGAGAGAGAGAGAGAGAGAGAGAGAGAGAGAGAGAGAGAGAGAGAGAGAGAGAGAGAGAGAGAGAGGGGATGACAAGCAACAAAAGTGGCACAATCAAAACTGTGATTACATAATACAGCGTGCATCTTAGTCCCCTAGGTCACAATAATACCCGAGATCACGCTTGTTTATAGTATGATATTACTCTTCAGATCAGTGCGTTAAATGTGCTGTAGGTAGGATTGTGAAGATCCAGGACGTAGTCAAAACATTTGAACATCAACAACTTCTCAGTCCCTCCCCCCTTTCCGCTAAAGCCCAAAACGGTCTGGTAAGCCCCTCCCCCCACAAGGGAGAATGAATGTGTGTGCATGAGCAGTGATTGACACACAATTAGATTCCCCCCCCCCCCCCCCCCCGGCCCTGATTGGTGCATCTGAACAGGGAGCGGTGGATTTTTGCAAATCTGACTCCAGGCTGTAGGTGGAGCCAGAGGAATGACCTGCTTCATGTAGTTCTACTGGAACATAGGGTCAGTTTCAATAAATATGACAGAAAGGTAGTTTGATAAGTCTTACGTACTGCACCTTTAATCAATACCAGCTCATTTACTTTTAAAAGCACTCAACTTTCAGGTAGATCTACAGTAGGCCTACATTATATCTTAATTCTTTATATGTACAATATTTAGTCTTTCCTGAGTGTATACCTGATTTTAGAAATGACTCTGTGACCAAAATAAAGAAGCCTAAGGCTGTGGCTCCCTGCTGTTAACTGCTCCCCTGTGGTTGATGAAAGAGAAAGAGTACGGTCAGCAAACCTTCCCTGAATTCCCTGAAAAAACCTTCCAATCACAACACATTTACCCGTCGGCAAGAAGTGGGAAATAATCCTCTGTCATCCGTGTTTACTGCTAAAAGGGATTTGTTTTTTGGTCAGGTGGTGCTGTGTTGTGTCAGTAAGGATCCACAAACACACACATCAAGAATCAGAAAACCAGCATCACCTCTAAATATGGGTTTTAAACGCTGCTATTTTGTCACTTGCCAAAACAGTCATTGTGCATCATTACACACACCATAATGACAGCAATTGCTGTAATTTGTTATACAATTGGCAGCGCTGTGCTGCTTGGTCAGTTTGAAAAGTAATTCAGTTGCTATTTTCTGAACAAGCACATTTGCAAATTCATAGAAAAAAATACAAATAAATAAAGAAGATAAGTCTTCCAAGGGGTTTATAAAAATATCTGACCCAAAACTGCAAGAACTTAATATCCTGCCTGGAGCACGATAACAGCTATGTGTGGGTTCACAAGACACTGTGCATTAAGAATTTGTAACCATATTTGAAATTACATGTAAAGTGTGTTTAACAATAATAAAGTAAACGCAAACTACAGGTGCCTTTTATATCAGTTTCATTGTATGGATTTCGAAGCTAAATGTGCTAATTGTTGGTTTTAGTATTTGACTGAGTGCTGTAAATCTTTCATTAGCTGCTGGTTAAATGAGAAAATGTGCTGTGTTGACATGATGATGACATGCTGTTTTGCTGCACCTTTTTAATATCTATCTCTAGTTGTTATTGTTTTTCTTTGTCTTTACCTTGTGAAGTACCTTTGAGTACCTTTTAAAGCGCTATATAAAATACATTTATTATTATTACTATTATCATTATTATGTCAAAATATAAATGTTAAACGTTGATTTTTTTTAGGGCTGTTTCCAGTTTTGAATGCTAATAAACAGGAAGTTGATGGGAAAGTTGGTGTAACATTTTTTCTTATTAAAGTGCTCATATTATGCTTTTTGGCTTTTCCCCTTTCCTTTATTGTGTTATATATCTTTTTGTGCACATTGTGAAAAAGCCCAAAGTCCCCCCCCCCCCAAAGGGACTTACCATCTCCACCAGAAAACACTGTTCACCAACTGCTCCAAACAGCTCTGTTGTAGTCCAGCCTTTACTTCAGAGACACACGTGGTCACTTTGGAACACACGTTATAATGCTCGCCTAGCTGCTAGCATGGCACGCCCTCATACTCTGCTTCTGACTGGCTAGTAGTCCTTACCTAGGTACTGTCAGGACACGCCCTCATACTCTGCTTCTGACTGGCTAGTAGTCCTTACCTAGGTACTGTCAGGACACGCCCTCATACTCTGCTTCTGACTGGCTAGTAGTCCTTTAGTAGTTTTTTTTCTTTCCTCACTTTTTTTTCTCACTTTTGTTTTTCCGACATTTTTTTCTTCACATTTCTCCCCTCACGTATTTTTTCCTCATGTTTTCTTTCTCATTTTTTTTCTCTCGTTTGTTTTTCTGACATTTTTCTTTTCACTTTTTTCCCCTCACGTATTTTTTTCCTCACATTTTTTTTCCTCGTTTTTTTCCTCGTTTTCTCTCACATTTTTTTCTCACTTTTTTTTCTCACGTTTGTTTTTCCGACATTTTTTTCTTCAAATTTTTTTCCTCACTCTTTTTTTCTCATGGTTTTTTATTCTCATGTTTTCCTCACATTTTTTTCCTCACTTTTTTTTCCTCACGGTTTTTTTCGCATGTTTTTTTTCTCACATTTTTTCTCACATTTTTTTCCTGACGATTTTTTCTCACGTTTTTTTTCCTCACAGTTTTTTCCTCACATTTGTTTCCTGACGATTTTTTTCACGTTTTTTTTCCTTGTTTTTTTTCCTCATCCTCATTTTTTTTTCTCACATTAATTTTTCCTCATTTCTTTTTCCTCGTTTTTTTTCCTCAGGTTTTTTTTGTCACTTTTTTTTCCCCTCATGTCTTTTCACACACTTTTTCCTCACGTTTTTTTCTCACGTTTTTATTTTTTTCTCAGTTTTTTTCCCACACTTTGTTTTTACTCAAGTTTCTTTTCCTCACATTTATTTTTCCTCAGGTTTTTTTTCTCAAGTTTTTTTCTCAGTTTTTTTCCTCATGTTTTTTTTCCTCACATTTTTTTCTCATGTTTTTTTCCTTACCATCCAGGAATGCTGTGTGGACTACCCAGACCTTCCTCCCCAGCGCCGCGGTGGAGGAAGGTCTGGCAATGCGAGAATAATCCAAATCATGTGAATGTCACACTTCACAGTACAGCGCTCCGACTGTAACTCACAATCCTAACACGACTGCTCTAAATGAAGCAAATCCTTAATATGCCATGTGCGTAAAACATAATGCTTAAGAAGGTGGTTGATGTTAAACCTGTGGACAAAAAAAGACAAGGCAGAATATTTCATTCACATTCATTTATGCGAATAAAGATTTCAGCCTGTAATCCTTCAATTGTTATTGAAACCCATATCCCTTCATCATGCTCTATAGTCATATATGCTCTTTTTCCTGTTGGCTAACATAAATTATAAGCTCCTGTATGTATTGCAAACAAACTAACCTTAGCTGCAGTTTATACAAACTTTTTGTCTGTCTCTGTGTGACTCGGAGGACCTTCGGCTGAGAAGATCGTGATGAACATATCAAGTGATCGGTCAAACGTGAGGACTTCCCTTTACCTCATGAGTAATTGGTTTAATTGTAAATCCGACGCGGTGAGAAGATTATCTAACGGCATCCCCAACATTTGTATCTTGTCTGTGAACAGGCCTTCGTGTGCTGTTCTTCGTGCCTCTTAATTGCTCCTCGGGGACAAATAATTATTTTAATTGAATTGAATTGTGATTTGATCCATTGTTAATATAAAACTATTGACTCTGATTTGTGCAGCTTTGAGGTTTGATGCGATTACCCTGGTAGTCTTCTATCTTTCCTTATGACATATTACAAAACCTTCTAAACAATGCTTTTGTAAATACAGTTGACAGGTTGTCTGCAGGTCTTTAAGAACCGTCACGCTGGACGAACACTAGAGCTTGAAGCAGTTCAGTCACTTTATAAACTTGATATGCAGTTAGGAGTGCAAGATAACAATCGCATTCAAACTGTATAGTTTTTTAAATGTATTTTTCTCTTCTCTTTTGTATTTTTTCAGCACTGACTAAGGATTTGATTGTCCTCTCTGGGCCTTTTTATTTTGTGTGTGTGTGTGTGTGTGTGTGTGTGTGTGTGTGTGTGTGTGTGTGTGTGTGTTTGTTCCTTTTGTTTAGTTCTCTATTTATTTATTTATACTCCAGACGGTATCATGAGACAGGAAGCACTGGACTACTTTGGTTATTGTGTATATTCTCATATAGCCTCTGTCTTTTTTTGTATTACTTCATTTACTTCATGTAACAATGTCAGATGGTGTATACCAGTCTTGTATAAAGTACTTGAAAGCAATACTTGAGAAAAAGTTTAAGTATGTTACCAGAAAATTACTTTGGTAGAAGTTAAAGTCTCGTTTTAGAAAATTACTTCAGTAAAAGTAAAGTAAAAGTATTTGATAATTACTGTACTTAAGTATCAAAAGTAATTTTCTGATATTAAATGTACTTAAGTATTAGAAGTAAAAGTAAAAAGAACTTTGATTATGAACTTTGTGGCCGAAGGTGTCTAACGTTATCTTCATCACCACTGTCGTCGGGGTGGTCATCATCTGTTACCATGGCGGCAGAGCCTGTAGCAGTTATTACGCTTCCTCCTCTTCGTCTTTAGTTTTGGCCTATGGTTTTTTTTTTTTTTTTGCCGCTTGGCAAGAAACAAGCATCACATCACCAACTAGAATGGAGCGTGCATTGACTCGGCAATTTAGGAGCAATGATTTGCCGAACCTGCTTTTTTTCAGTGTAACAAATTTCTTCTAATTTTATTTTGTAGTAACGAGTAACTAAGATGCCTATAGGGGAAATGTAGTGGAGTAAAAGTATACATTTTATTTAGGAAATGTAGTGGAGTAGTAGTAAAAGTTTCCGGAAATATAAATAAAGAAGTAAAGTACAGATACATGAAAATTCTACTTAAGTACAGTAGTGAAGTATTTGTACTTCGTTACATTACAACACTGCTGTATACCCATCTTGTATGTAGGTTTTTTTCAATTTTTTGTAAAAGTTAAAAAAATATATATATATATAAAAAAAAAACATTCAAACAACACACAAATAAACAAGACAACAACACAAAGATGTTACAAAAATGTTTCCTGTATGTAATAAACACCAATTTACACCACAGGAACATTCTCTAAAAAAATTCTACATTACATGTGCAAATTAAGCCGAGTTACTGCACATGGAACAAAGGCGTTTTTATTCCTATTGCTCTTGAACCGGGGTACTTTAAAATCTACGACCTGTAGGGAGTGTTATGAACTCAGAGTGAAGGGGTTTGGGCCTTGCTGAGTACTTGCTGGTCAAAGAGAGCCATCAAGGGGGACTGTGGGAAACATCACTTTATCACTTTGCCAGCCTCCTTTACAATATGAATTAGATGTTTTTTTTTTGTCCCTGATGTTCAGGTTACCGTACCAAGCAATCATGGCAAAAGTAAGAACAGAATCAATAAAGGACATCATTTTCCTATCTACATTAAAAGTGTTTAACTTCCTGAGGAAGTAAAAATGTTGCTGTCCCTTCCTATACAGACTGCATCACAACTGAGATCAGACTTCAGGTTTTTATCCATGACGGTTCCCAGATACTTATACTGTCCAACAAACTCAATTCCAGTTCCTTAAATGACAGTGTGTGAGTGAGTGTAATATGAAAATGTCCCACTTTGGTGCAGTGGTCAAAAAGACACTTTATCAGACAGCAATCCATGTCATTTGTTCAAGTCCTGTCTGGATCCTTACATTTGTTCACACCAGTATTTACTGTAATTTATCTCTGGTATAAAAAAAAAAAATGAAAATATGAAATTCCCATATTCTAGTAAGACTCTGGACGCTCATTATATGCCGATTAATGATTAACGTCTATTTATTTACTCATGTATTTATGCATTGTGCTTTTTTTGAAAACTACATAAATCAACTATAGCTAACGTGCTACTGTCTCAACACAGTGTTCATGTCATGACTTGGCTCAGTTTATTCTTCACTTACCACAGACAGGACACTCCTGGTGCCACCCGTACTTAACATACTTAAAATGTAAGAACCCTGTGTACTGTTAAATGCTTTGGACTTAAGACATTAGGCATGAATAATGAGTTATGAGACAAGTATAATAGTTGAAAATGTCTTTTTGAATGAGTTTTTCAGCCACTTTTCCAAAAGAAACATAATTTAAACCCTTAAAGTGCTCATATTACGCTCATTTTCAGGTTCATAATTGTATTTAGAGGTTGTACCAGAATAGGTTTATGTGGTTTAATTTTCAGAAAACACCATATTTTTGTTGTACTGCACATTGCTGCAGCTCCTCTTTTCACCCTGTGTGTTCAGCTCTCTGTTTTAGCTGCAGACTGTGTTTACACGTGGGCGGCTATTTTCATAAACGGACATTTTAACCTCTCCGGTTTCAAAAATAACATCGTGCACAGCTGTCAGTTTTCAGAAAAGTGTTCGTTTACACGTACCCGTGTATATATGCCGTCAATGCCGTCAAGAGCACGCCAGCCCTGTAGGTGGCGGTGTAACGAGAAGATCAAGGCTATATTAGCCATTATTAGAATCCCGAAAATAGCAACAACAGCAACAAATCACTTCCTGTCTCTTCTCTTCTTCATTTCCTCGGCTGCCTAAACCTCCGTTTGTCTCAGTTTACATGCAAACGAAGATTTCACAAATCTCCACTCTGGCCGGAGTTTTTAGAAAGTCACGTTTTCAGAGGAGAATTCTCCGTTTGCGTGTAAACGAAGGGCACAAATGAAGGGAAATGTCTCAGTTTTTCAAAATAACCACGTACGTGTAAACAGGGCCTCAGAGTGAGGCATCTCACTTCTGTTCCATCTTTGTTGGGAGTCGCACATGCTCAGTCAGTACTACTAGCCAGTCAGGAGCAGAGTATGAGGGCGTGTCCTGACAGTACCTAGGTAAGGACTACTAGCCAGTCAGAAGCAGAGTATGAGGGCGTGTCCTGACAGTACCTAGGTAAGGACTACTAGCCAGTCAGAAGCAGAGTATGAGGGCGTGTTCTGACAGTACCTAGGTAAGGACTACTAGCCAGTCAGAAGCAGAGTATGAGGGCGTGTCCTGACAGTAGCTAGGTAAGGACTACTAGCCAGTCAGAAGCAGAGTATGAGGGCGTGTCCTGACAGTACCTAGGTAAGGACTACTAGCCAGTCAGAAGCAGAGTATGAGGGCGTGTCCTGACAGTACCTAGGTAAGGACTACTAGCCAGTCAGAAGCAGAGTATGAGGGCGTGTCCTGACAGTACCTAGGTAAGGACTACTAGCCAGTCAGAAGCAGAGTATGAGGGCGTGTCCTGACAGTACCTAGGTAAGGACTACTAGCCAGTCAGAAGCAGAGTATGAGGGCGTGTCCTGACAGTACCTAGGTAAGGACTACTATCCAGTCAGAAGCAGAGTATGAGGGCGTGCCCTGACAGTACCTAGGTAAGGACTACTAGCCAGTCAGAAGCAGAGTATGAGGGCGTGCCATGCTAGCAGCTAGGCGAGCATTATAACGTGTGTTCCAAAGTGACCACGTGTGTCTCTGAAGTAAAGGCTGAACTACAACAGAGCTGTTTGGAGCAGTTGGTGAACAGTGTTTTCTGGTGGAGATGGTAAGTCCCTTTGGGGGGGGCTTTGGGCTTTTTCACTTTGTAAACCTATAATATGCACAATATATATATATATATATATATATATATTTATATATATGAACACAATAAAGCAAAGGGGAAAAGCCAAAAAGCATAATATGAGCACTTCAAATCTTGCCCCGTCAGGGGAACAGCTTTTTCTCCCATCAGCCTTTAACTAGTGATACCAACATGCAGTTTCACTCTTTTTAACGGCCGACTATAATTTTTAACAACTGAATGGGACGTCAAAGTAATTGTTGGTTTCCTGCTAACGTGGCTGGTAAAGTAAATAATAAACTTGTCACAGCCAATATTTATCAGCATTTAGCTGGTGGTTGTTTCTCCACCCAGCCTGTGGCACTGACACTGTATTTAAAACATGTGCATGTCGGGAGGGAAGTTTGTTCCCAAATCTCACAGACAATTAAGATTCCTTTAATGGTTTTGACTGCTAACTCTGTATTTGGCGTTGAAATCAACTATTTTTTGGCTCGATTCTTATCTTAATGAATTTGACAGAAGCTCTGCTGGCTGTAGAAACAGCATGATTTTGCCAAGTGCAGTAAATGTGTAAAAATTAATCACGTGCAGGAACACATCAACGTTTAAAGCATTAAAGTGAGAAAGCAAAACGTCACCTTGCTTCTTTTGCGAGGATGAGGACGAGGACAGTAAGTAACCACATGTGATTTTAAGGATTACACATGCAGACCTAAAGTATATCTATTTTATATTTCTTATTTCTGCTGATTCCCCACAGAGTTTTTTCAAACCCTTGCAGTTTCCATATCAGCAGGGGCCACAAACCCCGACCATTAACTTCATGCATAATTTATAGCTGTGTGAAAGGACCCAATTATAATGTGTGTCTATTCCCTCAGACTGGGGCTGCAGGACTTACGTTAAAATGTGGTTTTTCACCAAAAGGCTACAAATAGAGGCCTTTGAAATGAATACACCCGGGGATCAGAGATGGCAAAGTCAACAGTGCCACAGTGTGTAGGAATTTATAATCCGCCAATTACAGCCCATGCATACATTCAACTCCCTGGTTGTTTAATACATGAGTGTCTGGAGGGAATTCTTCATAACGTGAGAAACGAGAGGAGAAACTGCATGTCGCTCTGTGAGTGCTTAATGTGAATGTGTGTGTGTGTGTGTGTGTGAGATTGGGGGGGGGGGTTAACCGCAATCGTGAACTGGAGGGATGTTGATAGTGAAGACATTTGTTTTGGTGAGTGCCAGAGCAAAAAGCGGGTCCCTGCAATGCTTCACTGAGTCTCAGTTGTCTTCTAGGCACAACGAGAAGCTGACTGGATCATTTATGTAGAAGCAGCCTGTGGGACTGTGTGTTAACTGCAGGCACCTATGGGAATTATCAAATCCAGAATATATGTGGGCCGGATTAGCTCAGTTGGTAGAGCAGGCGCACATATATAGAGGTTTATTCCTCGACGCACCGGCTGCGGGTGCTGCATGTCATTCTCCCTCTTTCTCCCCTTTCATGTCTTCATCTGTCCTGTGGAAATAAAGGCCTAAAAACGCCCCCAAAACAAAAAGGCTGCATCTACAATATAGACCAAGAAAAACTGTCAAATGTGTAATGTGAAAGGTGATGAACCCACAGAGAATTATCACCCAGTAACCTGTTCTCTACAGAGATTTTAGTATCTTTCTAGCTCATTGTTTTGGTTTGAAAGTGCCCATATTATGAGAAAATCACTTTTTCTGGGATGTGGGGTGTTAGTTTGTGTCTCTGGTGCTTCCACACGCATACAAACTTGGGAAGAAAAACCCACCCATGGTGTTCTGAGTGAGATACGGGTTTCTGAATGTGTCCTGCCTTCAGTCTCTGGGTGAGCTGGTCAAAATCGGCAGGCCTATCTACGTCATCGGCTGAAACATTTGGTGTGTGCTAACCACTTTAACTAATAGCACATCAGCTAGCTGTTTCTCCAACTTCGGTCAGTACAAGGCGGGATTAGCAGGGAGACTTTTTCTAAACATGGCGCACTTCCAACTTTGCGTGGAATACCTGCAGACGAGGGACATGGAAGTAGTTCTTTTGTAGATTAGGGTGAACTCGTGTGTGTTGAATCAGTGCTGCCTAGAAGACGACGTTGGGGGCTTAAAACACCAAATAGTGATACTCTCTGGACAGATTGTAAGTAGTAAAGCTTTACTGCATGTGTCACTTCATGGCAGCAGGGTGTGACTATCAAGTCAGTCCTGTAGCTGGATTGATTGGTGTGTTTACAGTCTATTGTCCAGCTTCTGCCTGTCTGAAGTGTCCTTGAGCGAAACAATGCATCTTAACCACCCACACAAGTGCTCCTGACCTCTGACCTTCCTGTGAAGGGGGCCAAGCAAGTTTCCTTTTTCACAAACTCAACTGATGTACCTTAGCTTGAACTTGTGTCCTCTTTCTTACTTTGAGGACGCGCACACACACACAGCGAGTCCATCAGAATCAAGGGTTAAAATAAAGAGTGTATCTGCTGAAGAACAGGGAAAGGTGATTGTGAGGTTATATTCTCTGTTTATGGTCATCAAGATCTCTCCTGTAAATACTATTTCTGAACAAAGGAATGATTGTAATATTTTGTATATATGGTATCTATGGTGATTTGTTAGTTACACCCCAGTGAGGATAAGATAATGATGGATGATAAAGATGGTGAATAGAGGCGAAGTCCCCCCCCCCCTTCTGCTGGACCTCATGGGACCATAATTTGGAAATAATATCAACGGTAGTGTCCCGTTTGAATTGAGCCATGGATTACAAATATGATGTTCGGCAATTTAAAACTAACTTGCTCTCTAGCTAGCTAGCTTAGCTCTGTTCCACAACACATGTAACGTGTATGTTACCTGATGTGTTTTATCCAGTGAAGTGTTTGCAGCAGATAAGCAAAAGGACAAGCAAGATCCGCTGCTCATTTGAGAAAAACTATTTAAGTTAAATACTTTAACAGTTTAACAATAAACTGAGACTTTGACTTTTTAAATGATCTATTAAACTGATGAACATCATATGTGTAATTCATGGCTCAATTAAATCGGGATCAAAAAATAATTTGTCTTTCCCCGTTCATATTTTTTCCCATTGAGCGGAAGTAGAAGGGCGTGACTTCAGCTCTCTATAAAGCATTGGTGTACAATTTATCAAAAAGGAGAAAACCAAGAGAAACCCTTACCAGATATGTCATCAGTACATTAGAAAACTAACATGCCACATTTGGTGCTATCGAGGCCCAATTGAGGCAACAACATTGAAAACACCATTGATAGCCTTTTGACCACGACCGTTTAACTAAGCAACTTTAAAACTAGCAATATTGTTGCTATGATTATTATTATTGCTGTTTTTTTGCAGTGTATAACACCGAGTCAGAGGGCAAGAGTAATTATAGTAGCTGTAAGTTCAGGTTTTGTTGTTGTCCTACTGGTGGAAATTTGGCTTGCAGCAAAGTGCAGATAAAAAATGACAGTACACATTACAATACTTCAATAAAGTCTATAACCAGATGTCCTAAGTGTGAGCAAAAGGTGCGTAGGTGCAAGTGAACAATTCCATTTTATGTCAGAAGAACAATAATATGTATTGACAGAAGTAGATTCAGATTCTGAATTCAGAAAAGGGTTTACTGCCACAACAAGTTACACTTATTTGGAGAACTTGATGATTGGTGCACACATAAACAATCAAACATATTAAACATTCACATGAAATAAACAATAAATACAGAAACAAATACATAGAAAATAGCTGTTTTGCATAAGAAAAAGGAGGCTGAATGGGTTGTGTGCAGAATGTGCAAAGTAGGACAACTATTTCAACAAAAATCGAGTGTACACTGAGATGTTACAGAAGCTTTTACAGCGACAGTACTGACTCAAACTGACATGCTGTTATCTGCTGCCCTCTGGTGTACACGTGGGATGACCGGCCTCTCCATGATGAGCACTTTGTGGAAGCAGCATATTGCTGTATAAACAGTATTTCATTTCTGTATCCTGCTCATTCGTTTTCACTCTAAAGTTGCTTTTACACACACACACACACACACACACACACACACACACACACACACACACACACACACACACACACACACACACACACACACACACACACACACACACACACACACACACACACACACACACACAGGGGTGCTTGCCTCCCCCACACATCCATCTCATTGTCATGTGATCAACAATGCAGCTGGCTGGTGCTTTATTTTAGTCAACATACTGTGGTGTTAATGAGGGCTCGAGGGACAGTAAAAGTGTGAGTGAGGCGCACACACACACACACACACATATTTGCACAGCTACTGTACATGTAGGTGTTTGTACAGGTGTTACAGTGAACCACACTATAAGACACCAGCTCTCCACACACAGTGCTGCCATTTACTTTAATTCATCATTTACTAATACAATACAAATATCACAGTTTTAATGTTTACACGTATTCCCTCTTAATATTATGAATTCTGTCACAGTCCCATCACCATGTTTCTGTAAAATACAGAGCAAAACCCCACATTATTATGACCAAGTCATAAAACAACCTCATTTGTTTAAATATTCAACAAACGAACAAAATTCAATCCAACATGAAACATAAACATGCAGAAACACAAAACTGACTATAAAGAGCACATAAAACAAAGTGTTAGGCATAAGACTGAAGCATGATTCAGGACAAAAACTTTGTTTAGAGTTAATAGTGTATACTGTACATACCGTAAAAGCTCAGTAAAAACATACTAAACCCCCAAGTCAGATATCTTATTAGAATAGATTAAACGTTACTGTTATTGCACAGTACAGGTACTGAGACAACGAAATGCAGTTTAGCATCCAACCAGAATAGCAAAAAGCAGTTAAGTGCAGAGTAATGTATGTATACGTATGCGTGGGAAGAGCATATATTGATGAACATGATGGAGACGTTAGCTAAAGACATAAAAAGTGTTGTAGGTATTGTTACAAATTATAAAGCCCTGCAATAATGATGAAGATCATCTTCCTCCTCTGGTCCCTCGCTCTTGCTTTCTTCACACCAAACCCTCAAGAGGGAGCCATTGTAACTCTGATAAACACACACATCTCTCCACTGTCTGTCACATCTTCAACTTCTATTTAACCATTAACACAAGTTTACTGTCGGTACTTTTTACCGTGTGTTCTTTCTGCTAGATATTGCATAGAAGCATGGGACAGACTTGGGTCAAACAGCGGTTGCAGGTAATTGTTCCTCATTTTTTAAATTCTGAGGGTCATTGTAGTGTTGTATACTGAATGGCAGAACCCATTCTTTATGGTGCTAATAGATCAGTTTGCTGTGTCTAATGTCTGTTGTACTTTGATGAAACTCCTGTAACTTGCAAAAGTTGTAAATTTAAAGGCGCTGACACACCAACCCGATTATCGGCCGTCTGGTGAGGTCGGTGACTCGAGTCTGGTCGGTGTGTTCCGTGCCGTCGTCAGTCGGAGGAGCCGTCGGCCTTCATTTGGGCCCATTTGACTTGTTGAATCGGCCAGCGGGCGGTCGGACTCAACGACCAATTACTGGAAATGACGAGCGGGATGAGCGTGATGAATGCCTCTCAAAATCTGACGAAAATCTTTTAAACTGACCTTTGTCTTTCTGAAATGAAGACAGATTCAGCAACTGCGCGGTCTATTTCTCACTTAAAATGTTTTCGGTGAACTACCTTCGTAACATATGAGATCGTATTCCGAACGAGACGCCATTATGGTTGGTTGTAAAATCCGGGAGCAGCCAGACCCGTGTGACGCGTTCATCCAATCAGCTGCCGGTTTTCATTTTTTTGGGCAACAATACAGATTAGCGCCACCTGGTGTTATGGAGACGTATTACATCTCGTGCACTTGCAAAACGTACGCTCAAGTCGGCGTCGCTTCGATGTGTTCCGAGGCACTTTTTTAACCTTAAGGAGACTGATCAGTCCGACTGGCTTTTCTGCCGACGGTCGGTCAGAGCCTTAAGAGACAGTTTAGTGTCTAGATGTACTGTGAGACGGGTCACTCATGGTTAGCATCCTACTCTGGAGTTCCCCTCGCCTCCCCTACGGAGCATTTTAGCATCTTTCAGATCACTGTTTGGTTTATATACAGCCCTCAATTTTAACATTTTTGGTTCAGTCTCCCATCAACAATCAGCAAACAGTTGTTTTTAGCAGAAAAGGTTCTGATTAACAGACTACACACTACCTGCCCGGCACTAAAGGGCAGACCGACAGAGTTAGCTACTAGCTGGTGAACACAGATTAAAAGCTTTAGAGCCAGATACTTAAAAGGAGAGTAAATATGGGACAAAAACGAGGAGAAGAAAAAAGAAAATCATGTGATATGGCTTTAAGGTAAAGGTAAAAATAACATAGATACTATACTTTGACACAAGCAAATACGTTTGAACCGGAATCAGTGGCTTTTGTGGTAATATAACCATTGAACAACAGTACATTTAGCAACATGTGATCCACTGGAGAAACCTGCTGTACATGCTTTTTACTGTTTTGAACAAAGACAACACAAACATCTTCATTTAGCATACAATGAAGTTGTTGATTTTACTTAATTTGGTCAATTATAATGAAACGTGGAGCTGGGTGCGTTTAGCTTAGCTGGTGGCTAATCAAGGGTTCATTTCACCGTCACAGCTTCATGTATCAAAACCATATAGTATGCAGTATACAAGTGGAATTATACATGATTTTGGCATTTTTTTTAGGATCAATAAAACAAGTCAAAGATCCACCTGAAAAGCTGACAAAAAAGTGAATTTGTCTGTTAGTAGATTGATTTCACAACTTTACTTTTCTCATCAAGCCTAATTAAAAGGCTTAAATCACACCATTTTTTAACATAGCTTCTCCTATAAGCTCCCTGTGATCACACAGTCGCTCCGCTGCCTTCTTTGTTTACTTCTCATCATCTTTCCCTGAGCATACGCAGTAAAACCTTGTTGTGTTCACCCACACACAACACACGAGCGTTAACGCCTACATGGCAGCAGCAGCATGCACCACTGCTTTTGTCTGCGGTTGCATGCCAAGTCTTCTCTGTGATTAATTAGCATCCAGTTCGTAACCCCCTCCTGAATTAGCAGCAGAGCACTCGGGCTAATGAGCTGACTGTGAACCTGGAGGTTACAGTAACCAGCACAACTCATCTGTCAAGACCTGAAGACCGGTGGACTCACGCAGGCCTCAGATCAGCTGGACAATGTGTCTTGTGTGTGTGAGAGAGATGGAGTGATGTCAGCAACTTCTGACTGAGCTACCTGTAGCCTACACAGTGGGAGAAAAGTACATGTCCTTGGTTACAGTACTTATTTATGGTCTTAGTTTGCAATAGGTCGTGTATTTGATTCCTTTTCTTTGCTTGTACCTTTTTTTATTATCTCTTCTCAGTCAGAACAAAGTCAGAATAAATCTGTTGCATCCATCACTTGAACCAGGTGCAAGTTCATGACGTGATCCTTACTTCCAACACAACAGATCATCATGTTCATCAGTCCCAGTTCATCTTACGAAGGAACTTAATGTCACATACAAAAAAAAAAGGAGATTTGTATGCGACATGAGTGTAATAATTGTCCTTGTTTTTAGGAGGAGATGTCCTGTCAACCGTTTAATTGCCGTCTCTTTTACACTGGCTGTCTATGGAGGGCTTACATTCACAATGCCTACCCAGCGGATAGGCCAGAAAAGTTCATATCTCTTCCTTCTTGTCCACAATGAATAAGCATTGGTGTCCAAATACGATCGTGGATCATCTGGACTTCGTGGTAATGTGTTTTTGGACGACAACGGACTTTGAACCATCGAGGACGAGAACTCATTAGGGTGCTCTGATATTTTTTAAATTTAAACACGACTGGAAAATGAACTATTGCTGATGATTTTGTGATATCATCAAAAGCTTCAGAGTAGCTACTAAGTAGACCTTGTGGTATATCTTGAAATGACTCAATGGAATTTAAAGTATTATGATATATATATAGTATTTGATGCTCAGAAAAGTTTAGATTCTTCTGCAATGTTTGTGTATGTCCACAGTACCCGGCCACTATTAGGCTCCTTGCAGAGTAAACCTGGACTAAATGCACCTTATTCAAATGCACTTTATAGACTGCACAAGTTATGGGACAGTGCAATAGCACAAGGTCTTTACAGCTATGTGATTGTCTTTATGTACTGTATGTTTCTGTGTATGTATTGCCTTTTTTTAACCTGATTGGCACCAAGACAGCTGTGTTGACATGGCAATAAAGTATTGAACTTGACATCCTGAACTGAAGTGTGAGAGCAAAGGTGAAACCCCAGAGGTACTGTGACAGTTACCCAAATGATCACTCACTATATTAATTAAAAAAATGATAAATCCTGTGAGTAATACTTGTTGTTGGTATTAAATTAATAACTGTCCCCATGTTTGTTGCAGGTAGGGTTGGGTTCCGACGTAAACGGTAGTAACGAGACCGAATAAGAACGGAAATTTCGGTGCCTGACTTTCCACTACACTCGACAGCAGGTAACGTTAGCCTAGCGTTAGCTAGCAGCGTGATTAAACACGGTTAACATGCTGACAGGTGACGTTAAACAGTGTAAACTGTGACTGTATATCAACAGTCTGCTCTGCAGCGCAGCAGCTGCCGACGTCGGAAAAACACAGACGGTGCATTCACTGAAACTGGTAACCTACAGCCTCGAGGTGCATTCAAAGTTATTGTAAAATACCCTTTTCCCATCTGGTGGTTGTTTTTGTCGTTCAACAGCAATTTACTTGTGAAATAAGTTATTGTGTATTATAAGTTATAGTTATTACATTACCATTAAATCATTTAATTTTGACCATATGGCCTTAGTAATAAACAATGTGTTAATCTTAAATGTCACCGACTGTTGTTTAGTCGGCCTATCCTTCTTGTTTCTTCTTTTTTTAAAACTTTCTTAAAAAGTATCGGTTCAGGCACCGTTTAGGCACTGGCACCGTTTTAAAAGTACCGATTTAGCACCGGTATTGGAAAAAAAACAAACCGTACCCAACCCTAGTTGCAAGTGTTCAGATATGGTGAAGCTTTCCAAGAAAAAAACATTATTTGACACAGTCTTTATTAGTTCACTAACAAACAATCCTTTTCTACTCCTCCCATAATGCACCACGCCTGACTACAACAACAACAAAAACAACAACAACAACAACAACATTACGGTTGACTGCCCCTCCACCCTCAGTGAGGTCTGACCCACTTGGCCACACGGCCCGGTCCAGAGCCGCCAGCTGCTGTTTCCGCGGGTGATGATGAAGATGTTGGCACAGGCATCGACTCAGGTGCCGTCTCCAAGGGAACCAGCGGGACTGTGACAATCTGATCATCACCGCGGCGACTGACACCTGACTGCACCCCCCCCACCCAACAGGAGCGGCTAACAGCGTCAGCTGTCCTCACCAGGCCTGAGTTACAGAGATACAGGAGGAGGCGAGCTGGTGTGACATGTTAGGAGAGGGCCAACAGGACGCACATTAACTGCCTAAAACTCATGGCTGGTAAATGATCCATATTTAAAAATCATCAAAAATTAAAAATGTTTTTTTTTGTCCCTTAATTGAAAGTGTTTTTTCCCCCCACTGTAGGATGAAGATGTGTTACAAAGTTTTTCCAGGTCAGAATAGAAATATATAAGCAGTTTAGCTCTCGGGTAGCTCAATCAAGTTAATTAGAATGCAATCAAGGCTTTATCATTATTTAACATTTTGCCTCTTTGATGTTGATGTTTTGGGTTCGTTGCTCTGAGCACGACACACACACACACACACACACACACACACACACACACACACACACACACACACACACACACAGTCTAAGCTCTTAGTGTTTAGGTGATGTTGCACCACAGAACTCGTCAGAACTCACGTAAACACAAACTTTTTATTTTTTTTGTTAATCCAGTTATTTATTTTGTATTTTGAGCAAAGGTTAAAAATACTTAATTGTGAATGAGAGTGTTGTCTAAAAGTTAAGTGAATCAAAATGCCAAAAGTTCAAATGTGTGGTCACCTCCGGCACTCATTTGTATGCGTGCCCCCTTTGATTTGTCATTGGCTTGTGTGATAACTGGGCTAATTTTAATTGGATGAGGCATTCACGAGGGCCACTCTCATTGGTTCGCAGGCCAGTCGGCGCTCCCCTCCCTTTGACCCCCGTACTTCCTGTCCCCCAGGACACCATTAGGCGCTGCCAGGTCCGAGCCTGTTCGTTAAAGCCTGTCACGCTGCGCCGCTGCCGCACATAACAACAGCAGAGCGTTGCGAGAAAATGACTCAAAGCTCCCTCCTTAAAAACTGTAATGCTATATTTATAAGCCAGTATTTATAAACACATTTGCATATATCAAGATGAAAAAGTTGTTTGAATTGGGGGCAATTTGCATTTGGTGAAACATATGGCAGAGCCACGGAAGCCATGGGCCATGCCTTCATTACCCGATCTTCGTTTCATCAGCCCCTTGCTCTCCTGCTGAGCCTCCCCACGGCGGCGCCTTCTGTCCCCGAGGTTTCAGTGACAGGGGACAATATGTCCCCAAGGTGAGGAGCAGGGGGAAAGCCGCACGCACACCGCTACTCCAATGATTATTTAATCAGACTCTTCACTCTGGATCTGAAAGAGGAGAGAGGTACAAAGTGGCGCTTATTACCCATTTGTTCAACGCAGGGAAAGGAGAGCACACAGAGGAAGACAGACAGAGAGAGTGGAGGGAAAAGAGAGAGGAGTGAGAACAGATCAGATAACAGGGTGGGAAGGTCGAGAGGAGAGGAGAAAAGATAAGGACCACAATAGGTCAGAGAAAAGAGGAGGAGAGATCTAAGCACAAACAATGAGAAGGGCCAGTGATTGAATAAAATGATGAGTGAATGAGAAGAAGAGGTGTTATCAGAGACAAACAGGAAACAATGGGAAAAAAAAGCATCAACTTTGTACCAAAGTAGGAGGATAAATTGTAAGATGTTAGTTTCTTGTCTTAGATAAGAAATCATTTCCTGTATAAAAAAAACATCCCAGGTATTAATAAAGTGCAGTGGTGGAACTGTGTAAAGCGTCCCAGATACAGGGCATGGTAGTAGTGGAAAGTAGTGTAGTACTTCATACTCAACACTGCAGCTCAGAGGGTAACTATGTACTTTTTACTCCACTACATTTATGTGACAGCTACAGTTACTTTTACATACAGTACATTAAACAATACGTACACATTAACTACTATGTTCAATTTTTTATTTAGCATACAGGGCTTTTAACTGAGGGAAACAACATACCTAATATTGTACTATTAAGTAATAAGTACTATTACTTTGATGAACTTTTCCTTAATTAGAAGTAAAATCACCGGTATAAAAATCTACTGAAGAAAAAGTAAAAAGGAGCTTATTTAAAATGAGTAAAAGTTACTTTTTAACAGCGGGAGGAGATATACTCTTTGATATTTATGCTTATTTAATATCTTATTTATTAAATCAGTTTTTTGTGATTTCATAAGGACACAAAGCCATATCGCGTTTTTGATTTTAATTTGTTGACAGATACTTTGCCAAAACGTTAGCAACCTTTTTATATACTTTTTTTTTTTTTTACTTTTATTTACTCAGTAATGGATGTGATTTAAAATGTAGCAAAGTACAATACAATACATACTGAAGTAAAATTACACATTTACACAAAAACACTTTAAAAAAGTACACAGTACAGTACATTACAGCAACGTGAGTAATTGTAATTCGTTACTTTCCACCTCTGTCCAAACCAAATACACGTAGAGGAACAAAAGAGCGGCGAGGAGAATGAGGGAAGAACAGAGTGGGTGGTGTTGGCTGCAGGTGAGGCTTCAGCCTGGCTCTGTGTCTCTGACTCTGCCTGGCTGCAGCTTGGCGTGCCACTCACACCAGCTCCACATTTGCATGTGCAAAAAAGCCCTGTGCTGAAGTGCCGTGGCGTCCCCCCCCCCCACCACCTTCAGCGTGTGTGGTCGACCCGCCTGCCATTTGTTTAAGTGCTTCTGAAAGCGTCTCATCCTGCAGCCGCAGTCTGTCCCTCTCAGACCTGATATGTTGTTTTTACATGTAATACCTGCAGTGGTGGAATGCATTTAAGTACATTTACTCAAGTACACATTTGAGGTACTGTTACTCATTAGGCGTAATTTACAATGGTGGTTACAATAATCAAAACTGGCCAGTGCAACCCACACCAAAAATTATAATTTCCTTTACATAAATAAAGACATTTGCACCATAACATGATGCAGAAATAATCCCAGAATGCAGGACCGTGTTTGATATGCTCAAAATGTCTCAATATCTCAACCCCCCCCCCCCCCCCACCCCGATGTTGAACCCAAAGTTACGCCCTTGCTTGTACTTTACTTGAGTCTTTTCTCTTCATGCCACTTTCTACTTCTACTCCGCTACTTCTCAGAGAGAAATATTGTACTTTTACCTCCACTACATTAATCTGACATCTTTAGTTACTAGTTACTTTACAGGTTAAGATTTTTGCACACAAAACACACGTAGTTTATAAAATCTGATGTCTTATTAGAAATTAAACTAGACAACAATATAATATAACGGCTACAAGTCCAGCTGAAATCATTAGCCGACAGAACTGGTCGGATCGTTTCCAGTTTCTAAAATGTGATGTTTTATCTGCGTTGAGTACTTTTCCTTTATTACTTTAAGTACATTTTCCTGATTATACTTACATGCTTTTTTACTTAACATTTTCAATGCAGGACTTTTAATTGTAACAGAGCATTTTTTTTTTCTTAGTGTGGTATGAGTACTTTTACTCAAGTAAAAGGATCTGAATACTTCTTCCACCGCTGAATACCTGCTTATTCCAGGCTCCTGGGATATTTCCAGGAGATATCTCTGTGACCTGTGTGCCACTTTTCTAACCCCTCCCTGCACAGTTGTCTGTCACGGTTTCTGCCCTCAGTGTTTGTCTTTCTATTTCCATACCCTCATTCCATTTGGATGGAGCTGCATTTAGAGCCAGGCGGTTGGTTTTGAAGGTGATTTCAAGAGTACCTGTCCACAAATGTCCACCTGGGAGCCTAAATTTAGGCAAAGCTTTAAGACCTGTTTTTTTGCGGCCGCCTGTTTTTGGTCCATTTCACACGTTGTAAGTTTGACGTGAATCATTCAGTCGCAGAGTTTTGAGAGGAGTGGTTTATGTGTAATCATATTAAAGTGGCTGTTTATGAAGATGTATTTTTAATCTGCAACTTTTACAAGTCTGTTTTCAACCTTGGGGATGGTCAAATGTGGACAAAATAACAACAGAGAAAAAGTCTGTGTTCGTACTTTTTCGACATAGCTTTCTTTAACATGATAAATATGTTCAAATATGTTCTTTTGAATAGATTTTAAACAGAATATTATGGTAATTCCCTAAAAAAGGCCACAACATTTGTACAGTTTTTTTTTTGTGTTGTGCAACTTTGCTTTTCTGTGTAAAAATGTAAACCTCTTTTAATGTTTAGGTCGTTTTCCCGATGTTTTGGAAATGTTTTGACGTTTCAGTCACTTTTTTCCAAGTTTTTTGTCACTTTTTCGGCGCTTTTTCTGACATTCTTTCATAACATTTTTTTTTTCCAAATGCTATAAAATTGTATCCTAGAAATCTAGATGCACCCTAGCAGCAGCAAATGTAATTTGGAGCTAGGGTCAGTCTAGGAATTCTCCGTTGGCTTGCGAGCTGGAAAAACCAAACTCTGGTCAGGCCAATCACATCGTGTATAGAGTCAGTGGGCGGGGCTTATGGCTGCTGCTGCTGCTGGCGAACAGCGGTTTTCTGGAAGACTTGGAGTTCAGCTTTTCTTTGAGAAAAGAACAAAGAACAGCACTGAAGTCATTCTTTAAAAAGGAAGACGTGTTCGCCGTTTTGCCGACCGGATACAGCGAAAGTTTAATCTATCAACTAGCTCCGCCCCCTTCTTCGTTGCTCTGATTGGTTGTAGCGCTCTCCTATTGCATGCAGAGGGAGTTTGAAAGACAACCGTTTATCCCGCCACTTGGATTGAGCTCAGCCAATGGGGAGTTCCCAGACCCAACGTAATCACATTACTTTTGACTATTTCAATGGTTTACTTTGAGCCGTTATTATTCATCCAGCCATCCACTTATAGCAAACTGTTTCAACTTGTCTCTTAGTTACAACCTGTGGTGTTCAGGTGTTACAGCTGACAGACTATCTGGATACATTTATTAACTATAGTCAAATTATAATTTTTAATTGGGTACAAGCACCCCCTGGCTGGGAGTCACTGCTATATATATACAAAATAAATCTACAAAATCTTTCAAAATCAACTCAAAAACAGCTACTGTACTAAATCTGTCTCAAAGACCACATCATGGAGATACAAGGTTTTCACCTGGCAGCGGTATAATGTAGGTTAATGCACTGGTTGGTCGTCCGCCTGGGTTCAAATGGTAATCTGGCGTCTCCCTGAAGAAACAACGCCATTTAGAGGCCCAGATAAAAACCACTGCTCTGCTATGTAAACAGTCGATTCAAAATACTGGTTTAATTAACCTCCCTTTATGATAATGATTTCATCTGAGCCAATAAATAGTCATTTTTGCAATGCTTTTCCCCCTCCTCAGTGTAACCCCAATATTATTTCTGCCGTTTAGTTGGAGCTGAAGCGGGGGCAAACAGGATGAGCACGTCATTAACGCCATGCGTCGACATGCGGCAACTGGGGCGAAAAGTATCCAGTCTGTTAATAAGTAATGACTGCCCGAGATCACAGGAACCTTACGCTACGACAAAACAAGTTAAGCACAAGTCTTTGATAATGACTGTTAATAATTCAATATGTGTAATTATCTCTTTACAGGAAAGCACAATGGCGGTGGCGGTGGCGGCGGCGGCGGCTCGCTGTAGGGATGGCGGTGCAGCAATTAAAAAAAACGAGAGATTGAGGTCAGCGGATCAAGAAAAGTCGACAAACGCTGACCTCACATGAGAAACATGAAGGGAAAAAAGCAACAAGGGTTTGTTCTCCCTGGAACATTTGGAACATCCTGACGTCTTGATGTTACAAAAAAAAAAATACATTTCTAATCTTGATTCATGGGAAACCCTCTTGGCCTCAGTTGCGATACGCACAGCTTTTCTGACCAGCGCCTCTCACTGCTGTGTGTGTGTGTGTGTGTGTGTGTGTGTGTGTGTGTGTGTGTGTGTGTGTGTGTGTGTGTGTGTGTGTGTGTGTGTGGTGTATGCGCGATCTACTACTTCCTCGGATTTGCTTCTCCATTGTCCCAGAGACCTTGATTCACACTAGCCAAATGTCGAGGTTGCACATTTGCAACTCAAAACTAGCCAGATCAATGGTGAGCGTAATCACTCTATTTGTCAGCCCCAGATTTGAATTTCACAATGAGTGTGTGGAGAAGAGATGGAGGGAGGGGGGAAAAAAAAAAACAAACTGGAAAGATGTCTGACTTCTCTCAAAATCAATGTCTTTCAACAGCCCTCCGCTCCTCTTTGACGGCAAAGGGCATTCACACGCATTTGGCGGCCATTGTCGGCAGCAAAATGACTAATCATAACATCATTGAAAAAAAAAAACAACTACAGGCGACAGTACCATTGACAACCTTTGCTCCCATCCAGAGAGAAAGAGTTAATTTGATCATGATGACACCAGTCTCTCTTTCAAGCCCCTTTTCAGGCCAGCAGCAGCTGGGGCTGGAAAAGCAAGAGATGGGATAAATCCCAAGGAGGAAAAAAAAAAAAAAAAAATGACAAGAAGGGTCGTTATTACGTCTCCATTTTGGAACTTAGAGGGCTTTCTGAATTGCCCTGGATTGCGATCCTGCCTTTCGTTCATTCCTATATAGACCCTCGGAGTGGCAAATGGGCCTTGGGCCAGTGCGAGGCGCTGGAGCTGGAACAAGAATAAGATCACAATTACATTTAAAGCCCAGAGAGGGAAAGAAGAGGAGGAGAGACAGAAAGAGGGAGCCTATGAGCCCTAATTGCCAGATGGTGAATATTTTCGCTCCCTTTCAACGGCGCATTAATTGCAGGGCTGCCCGGGGGTTGAGACGTACTGATCAGTGTGGCAGAGGATCCTGACCCTGATTATCCCCCCTCAGACTCCCCCCGCTGGAGAGACAGTGAGCAGTAAAGGGGGGTGAAGGGGGGGTCTGAGAAGGGAGAGGAGGGGAGGTGAGTTTTTTTTTTTTTGCAACAGTTACTCACCCATCATTTGCCTATCAAGCCACCTGGGCCTCGACACTTTTGGGTTTCAAGTTGGAAAGGAGGTGATGGTGAGGAGGCAGGGTGGAGGGTCTTTCGGGGGCAAGAGAGGGGAAAGGGGTGTGATGAGGATAGGTAGGGAGGACAGACCACCCCCCTGTCCTCTTTCTTCCCTCGTCACCCACCTTTCCCTCCTCCTCTCCCAGCCCCTCAGCGCCTCGTTTACATATCTCCAAAAGATGTAATTGAATTAAATAAAGCTTTCCTTCGGGGCAGCTGCCACAGCTGCTGTTTGTGGCATGTCAAAAGGCCCGCCACTTTAAGAGCACTTACATATGCTCCAAATTAGCAGGTCAGATAGGCGGACGCACGATGACAGGGCCGAGGCTGCCAGCGCGACAAGGGGCCCACAGCTGTGAGCAATTCACTGGCAGAGTGGGGGCTCTTTCAGACCCCCTGATTATGAAGGGCAGTGGTGCACGTGCTCATACACACACACACACATGCACGTTAACAGGCATGTAACTGCAGGCACACACACACCTATTCACAGATGTAGACACAGGGGTCACTGCGGTATTCGGAAAGAATGACAGATTTATTGGAGGATGATGTGTACGGTGACCCTGAGGAATCCTTTAGAAAACACTTATTAGAAAGAATTAAAATCAAACGGTGTCAAATAATCAACGGAAAATAGAACATATTTGGCGCCTGTCAACACAAACTTCTGCTTTTTAAATCAAGATGGCAAAAAAAACAAATAAGTCACACAGATTGTAGGACCCCAGGAAGAACAGCTTTTAGCGTATGCTGAAGCTAATGGGGGGAAAGTGAATTAAGAAACTTCAAGTTAATTGGCAAAATAATGAGTTTGATCGAACTTATATTAAAAAAAATCTATTATTTTATTATATTATATATTATCTGAATGAATGTACATACAGTATACAGCATATACTGCACATATTTAGACTAAGACACAGTTAGCATTTTTTGGGGCACTGTACTCCAGCATACAGGGTTTGTGCAGACAGAATCTTTCATGGATTCAATCTGTTCAATAAATCTGTATTGTCCTTCAGGGGCAGCATAAAAAAAACTGAAAATGGTGCGACCTATAGCTCACCCAGTAGAGCGTGCACCCCATGTAGGCTGAGTCCTTTGCAGCGGCCAGGGTTCGAATCCGACCTGCGGCCCTTTGCTCTCTCTCTCTCTCGTCTATCCACTGTCACTAATAAAGGGAAAAGACCCCCCAAAAATAATCTTAAAAACATGGGAAACGTACAGTACACACTATCAACAACAAGAACCATACTGAACATATGGCAACAACAAAGACACTATAAACAAGTAATAGCAAACATCAGTTTGCACAGTGCAATGAATAAAAAGACACATCTGTGTAAAAGTACAGGTGTAAATAATAATATTAATGATGGCTGAATTCCATTTAGCTGCTTCAGGTTCAGAGTCCTGGTCCACTGTCACGGCTTAGCGGGACACTAATAGAACAGAGCCATTGTTAATGCTATTAATAATAATAATTTATACTTTAATTAATTAAGGAAAATTACAATGTTTTCACTATGTTATTATACACATTACACACAGGCCTGAATTACACACACATGCTCAGGACCTATACATAATGGACAAATGTGAGAGTGTGTGGGGGGGAGGGGCTGCCCATGGAAAGGCACCGGGAGCAGTTGGGGGTTCGGTGCCTTGCTCAAGAGCACCTTGGCAGTGCCCAGGAGGTGAACTGGCCCCCTCTCCAGCTACCAGTCCACCACCATACTTTGGTCGGTATGGGGACTTGAACCAGCGACCCTCCAGTTCCCAAACCAACTCCCTACTGAGAGACCTACTGCCACCCCCAACACCTGCAACACCTGTGCTTTTTCTACCAAGACAAGTCGAAATGTCTGCTGTGAAAAAGCTTTAATTAGGGTGTTTACAGTCACATCAGATGATTGTTACAGTCAGTGGTGGAAGAAGTATTCAGATCCGTTACTTAAGCAGAAGTACTAATACCACACTGTTCTGCATTGAAAATGTCACTTAAGCAAGAGTATGTAAGTACCATCCGGAAAATTATATTGTAATACTTAAACCCTTGTGTTGTCGTCCTGAAAATCAACACTTTTTCTGACATTTTCGTCTCTTTTATCGACACTTTTGTCTCTTTTTTCAATATTTTTGGCTCTTTTTTTGACGTTTAACGCCTCTTTTCACTACCATTTATAAACACCACTAACACCAATTTATTACCAGTTTTACATTTACTACATTTTTGGAATTCATGGTCAATACACCTCATTTATTCACTTCACTTCAACTTCAAAGAACTTTATTTATCCGTTAGGAACTTCATTTGTGTTGAGCATCAGTGCATGTACAGTACCACGAACACAGCATAATCTAACACACACACACACACACACAGTTCCATATAGATAAATAGTAAATAGTTACCAATAAATAGTAACATAAATAGTAACCAAAGCTTGCAAAATACAGTAAATAAATACACGATAAATAAGCATTAGGCATTAAAAACAGTTACATTAAAAAAGTTAAAATAGTAAAAGTGTCAATCATTCATATTTCTGATAGATGTAGGCACAAAACTTGTCATTTATAGGAAATTATACCTAATTCTTGAGTTAAAAAAGCAGAAATTATGAATTATTTAGACTAATATTGAATGAGGGATAGTTACAGAAGGGAATATGTCAACGTTCAGTCTGGTTTTGAAACATTTTTTTTTCAAATGCAATTGAAAGTCAATGAAAGCAGAGATCCAATGTTTTGTTGTACTTGTGAAGCACGTTGTATGGAATCATCCATGTTATTTTGGGGTAATTCAAATTAGGTAGTTAAAAGGAAACCCAGATTTGTGATATAGACATTTTGAAAAACGTGTCAAATTTGACCCAAAGACAACACAAGGGTTAAGTATTAAAAGTAAAAGAACTCAATACAGACAAGACAGTCAATCTACTGTCAAGTGTTAAGTTGTCTAATCATCATCAGTCTAAACTACGTGTGTTTTGTGTGCACAAACATCTTAATTTGTAAAGTAACTAGTAACTAAAGCTGTCAGATTGTAGTGGAGTAAACAGTACAATATTTCTCTCTGAAATGTAGCAGAGTAAAAGTAGAAAGTGGCATGAAAAGAAAAGACTCAAGTAAAGTACAAGCACCTCAAATATGTACTTAAGTACAGAACTTGAGTAAATGTACTTAGTTACATTCCACCACTGGTTACAGTTAAGCTTGTTATACACAGTGCACACATTTTAGGACTCAGAAGGTCACAAGTTAAATAAAGTGAAATATTAGATATTTGGGGTAAAATTCTTTATAGTTGGTAACACTGTTTCTTCTAGTATCAAGAAAATAAAGTGCATGTTAATTTGCACTATTATAGTATATATAGGCCTATAGTTGCACTATACTTTGTTATTGGCCATAAATAAACTTCTCGGTTGCCTTGCTGTATGTTTTAGGAGCTTTGTCCTCCTGCATTGTCCTTAGATTGGTTAACTATGTAAAAATTGAACTACAAGTCGTGTTGTAAGGATGAGAACAACTACAAACACAGACTGAAAATCAGAAGTTTAACCTCAAAGTCCAATCCAATGTGCACTGTCCATATCCTCCAAACTGAACTGTGTGTCTGTGACTGGCTGCTACACGGAGATGTTGCAAAAACAAAAAAAAACAAAAAGAGGAAATATTTGCGCTGTGTTAACGTTGCTGTTTATCGAGGGTTCGGATGTGATTAGCAGAAGCCTTTTAAAAATGATGTCAACGCTTAACTTCAGTTATGTATCCAGCGAGACACGCCTGTCACATCGTAATCAACTGTTGTGAACAATCATCTAATGACTTGTCACTCAAGGTCTGCTGGGCAATTATGTTGCATTTGCATTGCGGTGAATGGTGTTTATGACAAATAATCTGTGTCCTAATTGCTTGTCTGTTTTCCTTAAGACGTGTACTGCTAAAGGGATGTGATTAGCTGGAGGCTGAAGAGTAAAGTAAACTTGACATTGATCATACAGGTTAAGTTTAGCAGCAGAGGGCAGCCTTCTAAGATTGTTCCAAATATTGGGAACTGTATTTTGTGTTTGTGTTGTTTTTGTGTTGTTTTTGTCGGAGCTCTTTAAGACCAAACTAGATCATCCTTTAGTTTATAGACATTGTGTAGCAATCTAAGGCTGTATACAACATACACCTTAATTCAGCTATAGTGCATTCAACCAAAGTTAGTTGAAGCTTATAAATAAAATAAAGAAATAAAATCAACATTGCAGTGCAGGAGAACATTGTATGGAAGACCTGAGAGGACAAATGTAATTATTATACTGCAATGACGAAACTTTCTCATCTCATGGAGTTGACAGAGGTTTTTACACTTTGCGAATTTGGGATGTATGTTCAGACAAAACAAAAAAGATGTTGTGATCTTAACAAACCCACTTGTACATTTCTCATGATTACAAGAAAACTACAGATATATATTTACACATTTCCTCTTCGGCCATCCACAGATTTGTGCTTTGTGATAATCCAACTTTGCAGCAGTCAGAGCAAATTTGCTACTTGTTAACATATTTATGTAGGTAACGTCGCAGTGGGACAACACAGGAAAAGACTGTTCAAAAGTGTTACCCAACAGTGATTTGTGTATTGTTTTGAGGTGTCACAAACTGTTGGCCACAAACCAACTTCCATGTCCTCATACTGACTGATACAGTAGATTTATTATGACCAGGGCCGGACTGGGATAATAATTCAGGCCAATGTCCACAAATTCACAACAGACCACTATATATATTTTTCTGTTCACTGATAATGCCAGTACCTTATCAGTCCCTCCAGAAAAACGCGATTATGCGATCGCAGAATTCAATGCATAATCAGCCAAAGTCCGCATATTCATGCGGGGGGCGCATTTTTTCAAATACGCCGCACTTTCACCGCATAAATTGCCGATTTCCGCGCAAAATATGTGGGGCTTGCATGATTTCATAATCACCGCATTTTTGTTGCAAAAAAGTCACATATATCTCAGCAGAAAGTTGAAAAATGTTGCGTTTACTTCACACAAGAGCAGCCATTTTCACCTGTTGCCATGGGAACGTTATGAAGTGACGTAATTTCACCTACTGAGAACACGGTGTTGGGGAATCTCTTTTTTTTCTCTTTTTCATCAAACTGCAGTTTTTGCAAGTTCCCGCAATTTCATCGCATAAAATGGCATAAATATCCCGCATATTCCATCACATTTTTTAAGAAAACGTGCCGCATAATCAAGGATTTTTGCCCGCAACAATCACAAAAAAACTCAAACGGCTACAAAAGACAACCAAAATAGTAAAAAATCAGTGTCTTCGGTTTCAAGAGTTTTTTAACTGAACTTCCAATTATTAAAGCTTTAGTGTGTAACTTTTTGATATTAATGAACGTCCGTTACATTCAAGCCGTCGCCAAATGAGTTGCTACAAAGCTTAATTAAGACTCTCAGCTCCACACAACTCTCTCTGGATCTCTCAGTGTGACTGTGGTCAGAAGATCGTGTTGTACGGCGACGTTCGTGCGCAGAAACTCAAGTGAAGATAATGACCTCTTCTGAAGAGTCCATCAGGTTTTTTTTAACCCTCCGTGTCCTCCTTGGCTACTAGCAGCTGCGTGGAGGAGGGGTGGGGGTGCTGCACGATCACAGAAGGCTTGTATCATGTGGACGTGCAGACAGTGTTGTTGGCATTACTTACAATTCCTCATGGGGGCAAAAGAAACTACGCACTATAGCTTTAATATATATTATAATCAGCAAATGCATTTAAGCATAAGCAAATAAGCATAATTTTAGCTTTAAGGCCACAGAAAGAAATATTCATATATATAATTTTTGTGTACATTTCCTCAAAGCTGTGACTGGACTTGTGTTGATCACCATGAAGCTCTGAGTAACTGGAGCAACATCCACCTGACAGAAAAAATATACATTTATTAAATTCCCATTAGTTTAAAACAGTTGGTGAATTGACGATGGCCTTGATTTATGTGCTTCAAACCATAATGTGAAATAATAATAATAATAATAATAATAATAATAATAAATTTTATTTGGCATTTCTAGATACACAAGGACATCTTACATGTTTGAGAGGGCATAAAAGAAGAAAATACGATAGGATACATTTAGCTTCATAGAAATACATTTAACAAAATAGACAAAATCTGAAAAGTGCTAAAAAAACAAACATTTGTATTTCTTTTATTTGATCGGGGGCAGTGCACAAAAAACATTAGTCTATAAAAGAAGAGATGTCATGTGCCAGGTTATAGCAGAAAATGCTAATTTCCACCCGCAGTCCCTGGACAGGTTGATGTTATACTTACAAAAAATCATAAAATATATACACAAAATACATGAAAGCATTACTTCACTCATATCATAAAAACACTCTCCACTTCAGGAATCTATCATTCACTCACAGTTTACATCATTCATATCACAGTCATTCAGTGCGTACAAATTTGCTTGAAAAGCAGTAAAAAAAAAGTGTGTCGGGAGGGTTTCTATGGCGATGCAGTACCATGAAGACACCTTGTGTAAAGAGTTTTTTGCAGGTAACCTCTTTAACATCAGCAACCTTGTTTAATGGGACTCAGGGGGAATACGTTGTCTACAACCACCTTTTTGGAGGAAAAATAACTCTTAACTGTTGCACATTTACTGTGTGCAATATTCTCTCTAACTGACCCGTCCTCCTCGTCCACACATGGATAAATACATCTGAATAAGAACATCAGTCCACGCCACACTTTGCCCTGAATTCATGATTAATGCTGTTCTAGTAGAAAGGGACAGCCAGCTATCGGAGGTCCACGTCAGTCTTCTCAAACCAACAACTTTGTTTGTTGTTTCCTGTTTTCCTGTTGTAGACTTGATCACATTGCACATTTTTATTCCTGTCATTTCTTATCTTGTGTTTGTTTTCATCTGTGTTAATATTGTTCTGTGAAGCACTTTGGGCTGCATGTCTGCATAAAAGGTGCTATATAAATAAAGTTGAGGTGAGTTGAGTTGTTTATTAATTACATTGCAACCAAACACAAAGAATAAAATAAAATTAAAGAATAAATAAATAAAATTCTCTAAAGATGCACCCCATAGAAGGACACATCTGAACACGATTATAACTCACTCAGGTGTCCTGTTCAGTTATACCCCATTACTTGACTTTATGTGCAGACTCCTGCAGGAACAATAGTTGTCACACACACTTTAGAATAAATAAATCCTCTTTGACTGTACGTCGGTGGACACCTCCATAACCGGGCACTCTCATTTAGAATTTTAAGGTCGTCGCTGTTTCATGTTGTCCTGTGGCGGGCAGAAAGGCTGTGACTCAGCTGTTTGCATGCAACATTGGAGAATAATGGATGTGAAGGCACACCAAACACGGCCTTTTAAAAAATGCATGAGCCCCCCCCCCCAAAAAAAAACCTCCCTCTCCCTCCGCAGAATAGAGCTATCACTGGTGCCTGTTATCTCCCCGAACCCCCAGGTAGAAAATGGTAATGATACCACTTAACATCGCTGCACATATGGAGGGAAAATGGAAATGCCAACAGCACCTCAACTATAAAGCAAATCAAATTGAAATATTAATCCGCTGATTAATATAACATTATGAGAGCCCATTCTCTTTGTTGTTAAACAACAAAGGGTTGCAAAATAAGCAACTGCCTAAGAGGTAAGGGGTTTAAAAGAGTCCCACAGAGGTGCTAAAGCCCCTTTCAAACATCATTACTCTGCATAATGTATTCCCTTCCACAGTGCTGAGATTTGATATTGATGTTTACTCATTTATTTTTTAATTAACGTGCGTTGTTAATGAATTCTTTGATGAGAGGCATTTTGTAAATCATTATCCTTGGAAGAGGGGAAAAAAGGGGATGCATTGCTCTTGCCCCTTATACCCGTGACAGAAGAAAAAATGCAAGGTGTAAGGGGAAAAAGTTGCACACGAGAAGTAGGGTCATTGTTCAAAGTTTGTTTTGTGTTGCTGTTTTTCTGATTGCATCTTCCATCTACAGGGATGAGCGTATATGGAGCCGACAGGGACTCACGCAGGAGCTCTGTGTGAGAGCCGGTGTGGATACTTAGCTAATTACAGGAATATAACTCAAGGCTTTCGCAGAGTCGTTCCAATGGGGGGGGGAGGAGGGGTGCAGTTTTATCCACGGAGCCCTTGGTGGAACTCTGTCCTTCCCCTCTTTAATATTGATCACTGGGGATCTCTTGGAGGACACAAAGTATAGGCTCAGAGGCTGGGAAAGTTTGTTGGACCAGCAGTTTTACTCTCTCACAAGTGACACAAACATCGGATACTTTTTCAATCGAGTGATCTGCTGCCCCTCGTCTGCCTCCTGCAGCGTGTATCAAGTCGTACAAAATCAGTGATTAATATCACAATGGATCTTCCCTTTCTTAATGGAATTAAACTTTAAGTCATTTAAATCGGTTCATTTTTTTAAAGGAAATCTTAAATATTACATCATTATTTTTGTTTAATTGTCAACTAATCTCATGAAAAGCTTGGAGTGCTACCCCAAAATGTGTTAGTTTATGTCTCTGTGCCACGGAGCTCCATTGTTGTCCAAAAACAATAACGGGTGACATGTTTCTTAATTACAATAAAGTATTTTAAAATCAGTCCCACAAACACTGCCCTGCTAGGAAATGAGGTAGCCTTTACAAAAATATAATTATCCGTCAATATTTTTTTTATTTTATCAAACCCCTTTTTGATACTTGTTATAGCCCATAACGCTCAATGGTGTTTTAAGCATAGACAGTATATAAAATGGACACAGCGATCCCGCTGTTTGCGACGGAGACAAGTGAAGCCTCTTACCGGCACTTTTCCGGTGATGGGAAAGTGTTACTGAGCGTTACTGCGCAGCTGCAAACTGAGCTTCCCGCCCTAGATGTGACGTGAGCAACGTGTCTGAATGTTGTAAGTCTTCTGGTAGCTGTGCCAAGAGAAATCTCAATCATTCCCAATCTATCAGAGACGGAGAGCGTAGGTATATGTAAGGAGATAACATAGGCACAGGCTAATTACTGCTAACTAAAATGCTAGTTAACATTAGTAATTAAACTAAACAGCTGATGTAAGTCCAAACTGCCTGCGAGCTTCTCCTGTACTGTACGGTAATTCCTCTACTATGTCGCGTAGTTATGACGCAATTGTTAGCCTATTTTTATAAAAACGTCTGTTACGGAGCCATAACGTGAGATACAAGGTAATGGAGCCTTGTGTACATTGTCGTATTTCTTAAGAAATAAACAACGGACAAATAAAGTCTTTAAACGCTTCAGATGTAAAGTTATTGGCTGTCAAAGTGACGCCAAAATGAATTGCAGTTAATGGGATGCTAACAGGGGTGATGGGAAAGGGCTAGCAAAATGGCGCCATCGCGGCTTCGCTCTGAGGAGAGAAGCCGCGATGGCGCCTTGGTTTTAAGTCCCCAACGTCAACTTCAAGGCAGCCCTGCCTGGAAGACGACGTTGAGAGCTTAAAACACCAAAAAAACAAACATTTGATGTACAGTTATGATAGTTTTCACTGTCACCTTTTCATGTGGAGGGATTCTTGAACGAATGTGCAAATGCGCAAAAACAACAGCTAGTGTCGATGATTTGGAAGAGAAAGTAAAGTTGTTCTTGACCGTCTTCTTGCACTTGCCTACTGAGGGATAAGACATGCAAAGTGCTAGAATGCTATTTAAAAGGTACTCTGTAACCACTGGTGGCGCCATGGAGCAATGTTTTGATGAAAATATTTCTTTCAGTTTCCATTTTGCCAGCAAAAGCCAAGAAGAAAATACTGCTAGCCAGTGTACGCCAGGGGTTGATGCACAGTCTGTAAGTAAAAAAAAAAAAAAAATCAGGATTGCCCCCTGGTGGCTGGCTGCAGTATAGGTCATAAATCCCACCCCCCTCCATGTTGGCGGATGGGACATCCAAGTACCAACAAATAAATGTTTCCCAAAGATGGTTTCTGTCATTTTAGGTAGTTCTGATGACGCTGATGTTTGTTCAAGTGTTCATTTTTTTGATAAGTTAGGTTTTTATTAGTTATTTGATGCTATAAAAATGAAGTGAAACGTCATGATTGACAGCTGGGATTGTCTCAGCTCGCGATTGGTCGGGAGCGGGTGATTGGGCAGGACTTCACCAGCCGATCACTGCGCAGACTCTGCCTCCAAAATTACAAGATGGCGTCGCCCGTATCCTGAATATTTTGGCTTCACTTTTTTACAGTGCAAGGAAGTGAAGACGTGTCGTCCATTTTTACATATGCAGTCTATGCTGTACACATGTACCGTAAAACTTCAAATAATAGCCCGGGCTTCTATTTACCCAAATCGCCGAAATGGACCGGCTTGTATTTGAGACAGGCGTCTATAAGAGACAGGCCTTTAATTGACAATAGAAGGTTACCACATTATATATATATTTTTTTTAATTTGTATTATGTAAGGGATAATGTAGAGCGAGGCGGTTGTTATAGCGAATACAACCCCGACAGGATCAATTGAATCAGCCTGAAGTCCCTGCGTCCATAGCAACGTAAACTCTGTATCTGTTAAGCTAATGCAACCCTTCGTCTATTACTCAACACCACCTTACGGGCTGTGGTAGTAGCCGTATATATTATGGGGTGCTGCCGTGGTGGACAAATGACCCAGCTGCTGTTTTAATCACTGCAGGAATTGGCGTGACATTAGCTGACGCGTTGTAGTAAGCTAGCGGGTTATCGGCTGCTCGTATTTATATTAAACTGAACATTTCTGTTGACGGTAAAGTGAGACGAGGTAAATGGCTACATGTCCTCATTCATCTCGTTTCCTTTTTACACAGCCATTGCATGTTGACACACCTAAACGTGCAATGTAAGCTAACTAATTAGCGTTGTTGTCCCTGCGTAGCGATCATAGACCGTATATAAAGATGTAGCGATCATAGACCGTATATAAAGATGTAGCGATCATAGACCGTATATATAGATGTAGCGATCATAGACCGTATATAAAGATGTAGCGATCATAGACCGTATATAAAGATGTAGCGATCATAGACCGTATATAAATATGTAGCGATCATAGACCGTATATAAAGATGTAGCGATCATAGACCGTATATATAGATGTAGCGATCATAGACCGTATATAAATATGTAGCGATATGCGCTCACCAGATCTGCTGTCATTGCTTGACTTGGAGGACAGAAGTTGCTCGACGGCGTTTCTCCACTTTTTGCCACAGCTGATAAATTATCCGGACTTCTTTCAGCGGATTGATTGATAGCTGTCCTCCAGAGTGAACAGAAATGTGTCCATAGCAACGCTCTTCTTTTGCATGGCAACGGTGTGTTATGCATGTCTCGCCGCTGCTTCTCACGAATTTTGTTCGGCAAATTTGACAACTGTCAGCTTAAATGTCAAATCATACTTTTTTCTTTTTGTCTCCATGGTGGTATTGAGAGAATTAAGAAAAGCTGAAGACTAAAAGAAAGTTTGTTAACCTGTTTGTTATGTTGCCATAGCGATGAGTCGTTTATGAACGGTTGCGTCTGTCACGTGAAATCAAATCAAAACACAGAACAAACGATCTGATGGGTTTTAAAAGATCAAATACAACCCGACACGAAGAAAAAAAAAACAAACAACAAAAACAGACCAGGCCTCTATTTGAGACCGGCCTTTATTTACCCAAATCTGTTGTCACACCAGGCGTTTAAAAGAGACAGGCGTCTATTTGGGACTCGGCTATTATTTGAAGTTTTACGGTATGTATAAACAAAGGTGAATTAAAAAATGTCTTCGCTAATGTTTAACGTGGAGCATTCAACATGTCTGTTAGACCTCGAGGATACACAAACAGTGTGTTTGTTGAGAGAGGTCAGCAGGGAAATGCATCATTTAATAATGATTTTACAATATTGACAACAAGATGCATGAATGTGTTGCAGAGCGTTGTTCAGGGACTGTGTGTCTATGATACTGTAGGCTTGTCTCAGTGTGAGGTTTGGACCAGTTGGCCACGGATGAGTCTCAAGCCCCCAGCCCATCTGGAGCCATCTTGGAGATGAAGCAAAAACCTGGAGCCTGTCCATCTCTTGGCAGGGCCGGCCTCGTCTCTGCACATACAAGCCTGATCGTCTCTAATCCTACCAAAGAATTAATTGCTTAATTGGATCAATTAGATGTCCCAATAGGTCTTGGTGACGTGCGGTAGATGCATCACATAATTATGAATCAAATCTGAATCAATATTTGAAAGGACTGTGTGGTTGTTGTATCCAGGTTACTTGAATGCTGAGAGTTATTTGCATCTCCGTCACACGATATTGAGACAATTCGAGACAACTTTCAGATCGTACTTAATATTCATTTGCTTGTGTCACAATCTCATTTCAATCATGAAAGCACTTTTTCAAGTTTGCGTCACTCGACGACATTATGCAGTGCTTGTTTTTGAGACAGAAGAACTATTTTCATGACTTATGGCATTTGCAGTATCTCAAAGATCGCACTGCTGTTTTTCTTCCTTCAAGCCAGTTTTAAATGGAGCCAAACTGCATAGCTTTAAAGGCACATTCATCAAAAAGCGAGTGCGAGTGCACTGCAGATGCTGCCACTTTTTTCTTAAAAAAAGAAAAAAAGATTGCAAGTAGAATTATGGCTTTTCATCAGCCGATAAATTTCACTTGTGATTAATTGCAACACTCACTTTTGGGATCACTTCTACACAAAAGAGCATTTCTGCTTTGTAAAATTCATATAAAAGAAATGCAAATCAATGGTGTTCTTGGCACCAAACATATGCTGCCACAATGCCAACAAGCCTGCCCCTGACAACCCCAGCTGGGGGCTTGTAAGACTTGCTCTTGGCAAAAGACGTTTTTTCCACCCGCTTTGCAAATGATCACCAATTAATACGAACAGCATCCAATTCTAATTTTGCACCTGGTAAGATTGTGAGTATCTTGTAAAGCTCTTCTAAGCTATGGATCCAAATTACTGCATGTTTTCTCCCCTCCCTTTTTTTGGGGATCACAGCAGAAAAAAAGAAAGAAAAAAAAGATGGCAAAAGTCCATAACCCATCAAGACCAGCATCAGTTGAAAACCATGAAAATGACCGTTTAACTAGAAAGGTGTTTGTGTGTGCCTCAGATGTGTAGAGAGAATTTAGCTGAGGACAGTTCAGAAGAGAGAAAGTGTGGGATCTTTTATCATCATGCAACAATGTGATCCTTGGTGTCGTGAACTGTGTGCAATAATACAACCTGTGCTATGCTTCCTTGGTTTTAAAATGCTTATTCATATATTTATTGACTGGTATGGCTGTGCACTTTTGCACATTTGTGTATTTATTACTTTTATATTCAGGTACAGAACAGCTAATTTTCATTGTATATAATTTTGTGCTGTACGTAAGTCTATTCTATTCTAATACACAAATACATCTGTAGAAATATGTAAATATCTAAAAATGTATTTTGTTTTCACGGATCCACACAAACGTTATCCTCCATTGTCTTAAAAAAAAAAGCCCCAGTTTTCCCAGTGTCTTCACTCCGAAACTTTCAGGAGATGTAGCAGAGAGAAATCAGGGGTGTGTTTATCACTTGGTAACACAGCAGCATCCATCCATGTGATGAATTCCACACATTTTCCCAAAGAAATGAAACCACAACAATTCACAAGGCGTTTCACGTCACTAATTGCTCATCAGAGATCTTAGCATCTCTCTCTCCCTCTCTCCCTCTGAAATTGATACTCGCCATACGACTTATGATGGATAGGAAGCTTTAATGAGCTCTTACAAGCAATTAAGTAATCAGGGAACCCCGCTGCTCGGTGCTGGAGCTAGCAAGAGCCGTGACAAACGGAGGCCCATCAGTACTGTAATCAGCACAGGACACAGTCACCGCTGCTCACCACTCCCTAACCAAGGGCAGCAATGGGCAGAGCAGCAGGCTGCCGTCTCATGCAATTGTTTTGTCTGCAAATAGTCTGAACTTTGTGACTCCAAGACGTGCTCTCGTTGGGAGTCTTATATGCTTTTATTAGAGTGTCACATGGTCGCCTTGTTGGCATGATATTTGAAATTATACACACGGCACCTTTGCCATGATAAAGCAAACAAAGCTGCAGAAAGTGAAGTGCAAAAAAATAAATAAATCAATAAAAAAAAGGTGAATTAAGCGCATGCACCTCTCAGATCTTAGTGCCAAACAGAGCAATGAAAGAATCACACACCTTTATACTGCAGGAGCAGTAATGGGCAACACGTTACAGGTGTGGAGACAGCTCCCAGATAATCCTCATTAGGCTCATCAAGAAGCACAGCACCTGTTTGTGGGAATAAGTGGAAACAAACATGGAAAATAAACCATTTTTTAATACAGTCACACCTAATTATTAATTGAAAGTTCCAAAACCTGCAGAAATTAATGAATTCCTTAGTTGTTGGAAAAGAAATTATACAAATCCAGCAACAAAACTCAGTGTCCCTATATTTTATTGATTGCTTTTGAAGACTCACGTCTCCTGACACAGTCTGAATCAAACTTTAATCTCAGCTCTAATTAGTTATTTTGGTCGGTTTGTCTTGGTTTTGTTTTCATTATCCTTTAAATACAGTTTTCTCTCCTGCTGTAAAAAAAAAATTTAAATCTATGAAAGAAGGTAGTTTATTCAAATTGAAATAACAGAGTTAATACAGTTTAAAGAAAAGCTCCACCTTACTTTGTTCTTCCACAAACAGATTTGTTTCTAAAAAATGTGAAGGCTTCAAAACCATCGCTTTCTTTTTATTGTCTTGCAGCTTTTTTAGCTTAATGGACCTTAACTGAACAGCTTCAGAGTCATTGTGATGGTTATATGACTTGTTTCAGGTTGAATGGTTGTCGTCTTGCTCCCCCCTCTAGCGCCTGTGAGCGGAAAAACCACCCTTGCAACTTTCGTCCGGCGAGCCGGCGGCCTCAGCGTCAGGAAGTATGACATGTGATATCAGGCTTTTAGCTTGTTGTTTCGGATCCACAGATATTGTAGACAAACTGGTGTGTCTGCCTATTCTTTAATGGATCTCTTCATGTATAATTGTTCAACATGAAACGTTAGTGGCATGCATCAACTTATTTTCGGGCAGCAGGAAATAAAGGATAAATAGGCACTTGAAGCACTTGTCACTGTCAACTAATGCCAACGCTGTGGGCTAGCTAACCATCAGCGTTAGCTCAGTAGTAGAAATGATAAAATGATATTTCAAGAATACAATCATATGCATATGGTTCAGTAGCTCCTTCAAGACTTCTCTCACCCTCGTCGCCAACAAAGTCTCTCCGGGTCTGACCCCGGACCTCGCCTTTCCCTATCCTTTTATTCGTCCTCGGGTTCCTCCTTCCGTCATCGCGTCTGGGCCGCCAAACGTTTGGATATCACTCAGACTTTCTGTCTCCGAAAGGACAGTGAAGCTGCGCGCTAGCCTTGGGATTGTTTTTATTCTCTTCTCCCCTCTGGTCTCTAAACATTAGGTGCATTCTGTTCCAAGTGTTTATCAGGAGCACTTTTGCTCCAGTAAATCTGAACACGTCTTGTCTTACACTAGCCAGGGACAAAGAGACAGTGAGGCGATCCCAGCTACAGGAAATTATTATTATTAATACCAAATAATTCTTACACAGCTAAGGAATGCATTAATGTGTTGCACTGTCTAAGTAACCTCATTAAAAAGCAGCTCACTGTTTTTTTAATATCAGCAGGTTATTTGGTGAACACATTGCTGCTAGGTGCTTTGCTAACTTACAAGTCTAGCTAAAGGAATGCTAACGTTAGCATTATCTCTGTTTAATGTGCAGTAGCTGAAACACCAGCTCTAAAGGTATCTAATGAAGTTACTCAACATGAAAAATCCATTATGTATTAAAGAAACATTTTGGGAAATACACTTGTTTACTTTTTTTAGACATCAACACTGTAAGCTATAGTTTTTTCTGATTTACTTTATTTGGCTCCCTCTTGTTTTCTCTATTTTATTTAGTCGTTTTATGAATCTCTGATCTGGTTTTATTCCTTTTTTATTCATATTTTGTAGTCTTTTGTGGTTGCCTGTTCTCGTTTTAAGCCCCAAAGTACTTTGCTATGCTACTGTATGTAACATTTGTTTAGGAAAGTGCTCTATAGATAAAGTTTAAATTAAATTATTATTGCTATTATTACCTCTCTCATGTCTATGCATGAACAATGGAGCTACAGTACAGCCGGAAGGTGATTAGCTTAGCTTAGCATGAAGACTGGAAGCAGGGGGAAAAGTCCAAAGTAAAAAAAAAAGGATGTCCCCGTGTGAAAAAACTGTTCCCCCATGGTCCCAACTTGTTTTCACATTTCTGTCTGTGTGGCTTACACTTACACAGTAGGTGTTAATTAATGAGCTTTAGAGGCGATAGGCATATATTTGAATATAATGACCTAATGATCTCTAATCTAATCTAATCTTTTTTTATCAATGTTGTATTGAGTCCATCAAACTTGTTGATGTTACAGGACAGTTTGAGCTCCCGTGGGTTGTACTGTATGTGGTAAACAGGGAAAATGAAATCTTAACTGCAAGATTCGGCGTTCTCAGCTCGCTGCTCACCCGGGGGCGAGGGGGGGGGGGGGGGGGGGGGGTCTAATCTGGTGAGCTGCACGTTCTCAGCTCGACGTTCTCACCCACCCGAAGCACGTTGGTCGCCCCAGGGCGGCGTGACACGTCTCCCACACTCGCCGACTCCTCTGAATTATTCTGCCCCAACCATATACCTATCCCATCTCATGCTGTTTTATGGAGGTTTGGGGGCTGAGACAATGCATTGAAAAATCAAATATGTTGCTTATTAATAGGACGACTTTGGCGAACGCTACCTGGAGAAATGCTGGAGGGGGGAGCTACTGTAGGAGAGAGTGGGACGCCTACAGTGTGGTTTCTCCCTCTTCTGTGCAAGAGGGAGAAAACAGCTGAGGGTGCAGATTTCCAATCGCTAAACTGGCACAGATGATGTAGGTGCGCACGCACGCACGCACGCACGCACGCACGCACGCACGCACGCATGCACGCACGCACGCACGCACACACACATTATGGTAATCAGAGAGCTAGGGCGTTTGTCAGCCATGCATGAAAAGCACAGAGCTTCATGTGTTTATTGTATGTATGGGGAGCTGAAGAAAGAGAGGAAATAAAGGGAAAGATGACAAAAAAGATGATCCCTCACCTAAACTTCATTTTAACCAGTGGTGGAATGTAACTAAGTACATTCAAATACTTTAATTAAGTACAAATGTGAGGTACTTTACTTCAGCATTTCCCTTTTTAGGAACTGTACACTTCTACTCCCCTACATCGGTCTGACAGCTGTAGTTACTTTTACGTTTTGAATGCAGGACTTTAGTATTTTCACAGTGTGGTATTAATACTTTTACTTACGTAAAATATGTGAAAACTTCTTCCACCGCTGACACAAACACATGTGCCACGTCAGTCAAAACATGGCCTGGTGTTTGCATTGCAGCAGCGCTATCGTTAAAACAGAGCCAGTTATTTTCATTAGCTGCCATCTGGTTCATTATATTCTTTGTTATTCAAACATGGACTCCTCTCACACTGTACAGTTAGTTCATGGAACTGACTGAAAAAAGGCTGCCGACGGCTGCATGTCTCTCTCGGGCTAAACGGAGAGCGGGCAGAGCAGCGCTAACTTGGCGTCATTTCCTCGGATTCCGTACAGATTGCAGCAGCTAATTATGATCTAATAACTGGCAGACTGTCTGTTTCAACAGTGTTACAGGAAGAGTAGGTTAAATGAATAGCTCATCATCTGCCCCCTGTATCAGTCATGTTGTTTTAATGATCATAATTCTACCATTAAATCTTAATAATATGTCAAGATCATAAGGGAGACATGTCAATTTGGGGCTTCAATTGAGAATTAAGCCAAGGATCACTGAAGTTGAGCCTGCTTTTTTTTCAGGGGAAGGCTTGATTTTGTTAACCAATGTCCTCACACACACACACACACACACACACACACACACACACACACACACACACACACACACACACACACACACACACACACACACACACAAGAACAGAGACAGAGCTGTTTCTGAGTCAATCTGATATTCAAGAAATTAATTTCTATCCACTGATTGATGACTCATGTTGAACAGGAAACAAGCTGGTAAATGTTTTCTACCTTTGGTATTTTATATAATAATATCTAAATATGTTCTTTCACATTTAGTTATGAGGTCGTTTTTCTTTTCCTATTTAACATAATTACAAAAGAAATTGTTTCATTACAGTAACAGCAGATAAACAACAGACAGTCTCACCTCAAGGTCCACTTAGTAGCTGTTCTGGAGCTTTCAATCACAATCTTAGATGGAGTTTATCCAGTTGACATGGAAATTTAGATTAAAGACTTTCCGTCCTCATACCTAAATGTTGCTGTCATGGTTTTAGACATGTTACCTTGTGAAACGGTCCCAGTTTGGTTAGGTTTAGGCACAGAAACTACTGCGTTAGGTTCAGGGTCCAAAATTAGCACCATTTACCAGCCAAATGCTGGTAAAATATGGTGGCTGGTAGATTTGCTTTACCCACCAGCCAACAAAACAACAATGGTGATGTATTGAGTGGCTGGTACAATTTGAACATTCACTAGTCACATGGCTGGTGGACAAAAAAAGTTCATTTTGGACCCTGGTTAGGTTTAGAAAAAGATTGGGCTCAAATCAGTACATCTGTAACATTACTTTACTCCCGTGCGTCCGTACATGACGTAATTACGAATGTGGAGCAGAATGTAAAAAGACTCGCCATCCATCCATCCATCCATCCATCCATCGTCGTCCGCTTATCCGTGGTCGGGTCGCGGGGGGAGCAGCTCCAGCAGGGGACCCCAAACTTCCCTTTCCCGAGCCACATTAACCAGCTCTGACTGGGGGATCCCGAGGCGTTCCCAGGCCAGGTTGGAGATGTAATCCCTCCACCTAGTCCTGGGTCTCCCCCCGAGGTCTCCTCCCAGCTGGACGTGCCTGGAACACCTCCTTAGGGAGGCGCCCAGGGGGCATCCTTACCAGATGCCCGAAAAAAGACGCCCGAAAAAAGACTCGCCAATCACGTTTATTTTCAAATGGATTTCAAACGGGACACGAGCACCGGTCTCCATGGTGAACATCCTGTGTTTGTTTGACCCATCCCCCTCCACTCCCACACGGACCTTCTGGGTCGTAATACCACGTCACACGACTTCCTGCTTAGCTCCCGTCATGATGATCGGTCATGATGTATGCGATCATCACAAAGACCCAGCAGCCTTTCTTCTCCATTGTCTCCTTTTGTGAACATCTTAGAGTCCACATTTATAATAAAAGAGAAATACATTTTTTTTTTTGTACAAAATTACACTTTTGAGAAAAACTCAAACAGGATACCTGTAAAGTTTTAAGCTTTTTTGAATAAAAAAAAAGGAACATCTGAAGAAAAATATCCTGTTAAGTCGAGACTAAAATGGCGGTGTGTTTGATGCTGGAGGATCATTTCTTGGAAGACTCTTTGGAGCCTCTGTTGGAGTCTCAATTACAGCACATTAAACTTTGAAAGGCCTCCAAGGACCTGGAGTACAGGCACTTTTTGGATGGACTTCTAGAGTCGCTAAAAAAAAAAAAAAAAATGAGAGAGGGAAATTCACTGCTTTGAGGTACAAACCTGTATTCTAATCACTCTTCCCTCAAGGTTTTCTGTTTGTGAGGTAGAGACAGTCACTGCACACAGCTCCCAGCTAAGAATAGCTGCAGGAGAGGGGAGAAAGTGAGGAAAGTGAGGCAACACGAAAGGCAGAGAGAGAGAGAGAGAGAGAGAGGGAGAGAGAGAGAGAGAGAGAGAGAGAGAGAGAGAGAGAGAGAAACGAAGGGGAGAAATAAGAGGAAGTGGGCGACAAGAGAAGAAAATAACTCAGGAGGGAGTGTGAATGAGACAATGGCTCTGTCAGGGAGTCAAACGAAGTAAACATCATCGGTGCGATCCGGCGGTGACTCGGTCGGGCTCGGGACTAAACACGACACTGGGACGATCAATCTAAATCAATCAAGTGTCTGAGGGGGTGGTGTGTGTGTGTGTGTGTGTGTGTGTGTGTGTGTGTGTGTGTGTGTGTGGACAGGCGTGGGTGGCATTGTTGTGGTGACGGGGTGTACCCTGTCCCGATCAAGGCCACTGCTCTGGTCAGAGAGAGGAAATACATGTGTATCTGTGTGTGTGTGTGTGTGAATGAGTCTATTGAAGGATAACATGCTGCGCAGTTAATAAGAGAGCATTGTGTGTGTGTGTGTGTGTGTGTGTGTGCGCGCGTGTGTGTGTGTGCGCAGGACGGGCAGATACAGTCAATGAATCTATTGAAGGACAGTAACATGTATACAATTAATAGGAGTGCACAGAGGTTGCATTCTGTTTAGTTGTAGTTTGTTGAACAGTCACTGACGGGGGAGAGGATGCTCACACAGGAAGTTTACTCTACATTGTGAAAAGACGTCAGATCATTCTTAGTGTCGTGTGCCTCACAATTTATGTCCAACGCCAAACATTCAGTGCCAATGCAGGAAGTACCTTTATGTAGCAAAGCGGAAAGTAAGTTTTGCATGTATCACGTCCGAGTTTCATGCATCTTTTCCTAACATTAATCAAGTATTTTAGTTGCCTTACCTTAACTTGAAGACTGTCCTCCCAAGAACAGGTTAAAGGATTATTTAGTAGATAGTTTGGGTTCTATGTAGGCCTCAGTGTTCCTGTGAACATTAAGCTCTGAATGTAAAAGGGAGCGATTAAATTGATTGCACTGTAGCTACTTATTTGTAATGTGTGATGTGATGTATGTTTGTTTGTAATATTTGCTTTGTTGTTTGGTTACATTTTGCTGTTTCATTATGTGTGTGAAACAGCGTACGTCTTGGGACGCAAGACACATTTCAGAATAAAGAAGAAGAACGACAGCATCAGTTGTTTCTGCGAGTACCCCCAAAACTAAACACATTTGCTGACAAAGCCCTCTAGCGGCCACGGCAAAGGAGGAAGTAGTTTAAAGGTGCCCCACCACACGTAGTTCATTACTTTGTGGTAAAGTCTGAAGTTCTACCACGGACTCTGTAACCTTGGTTACCTTGTTTCAAGCCATTCTAGCGTGGTAGAGAAAGCCTGCAGGAAGACTCAGCTCGATTTGTGCCAGTTCTCATTAATATTCCACGAGATAAGCTGCTTGCCTCTGATTGGCTAACAGCTAGCCAATGAGAGCCTGGCTATCAGCATCCTTTACCCAGCTCAACTGGGCGAGCTCATAAATAGTAATGAGCTCATGAATAGTAATGAGCTCAGGCAACACCACGTCAGACTGACCAGCTTTTGTGATTGGCCTGATTTCTCCTCTTGTTTCTTTCCAGTGACTAGAGCTGACAGAGGAGGTAGCAGTTCATTTTCACATTCACCACATAACACACACACACATATGGACCGTACAGATTTAAAAAAAATACAAGTAAAAAAGGTTTTGCGTGGCACGGCACCTTTAAAGTTGGAAGTTGGGCTAGATGGATGGCTGAAGGGGGATATTGGACTTTGTGAGTCAGCGTTGGTTTCTTTTCACCATCACTGCTTCCCAACTTTAATGATTCTCGCAGTTTTAATTTTGCTATCCATCCATCCATCTATCTATCTATCTATCTATCTATCTATCTATCTATCTATCTATCTATCTATCTATCTATCTATCTATCTATCTATCTATCTATCTCTCTCTCTCTCTCTCCATCAGCTACCAAACAACTCCGCTGTTGAAGTGGACACCTAAAATAGAGCGCTGGCAAAAATAACAATGTGTCTTCACATGCTCTAATGCCAGTTGATCAATAGTAATTACCCGGCTCTGGACCTGGCTAGCGGAGCTCCTTAGGCCCCTGGGGGTTTCACTATAGACAGCTCACAATCCAGTCCCAGGTAACTCCATTGGACAGACCTTTTAATTGCTTTGTTCACTGTGAGTAATTGAGGGTTGGAGCGTGATTGCCACGAGGAGTGTGACTTCACTTGGCCTCTGTTTAATTATTCCTGTAACACGAGCCTTCTGCCTTAATTTTCACTTTGCACGCGGCATCTTGAGGTGCGAATACAACTGGAAACATAGGTTGGTAACTGTATAAGGCACGCTGAGCCGAGCCAGATGCGCTACAAACGCAGCCATATGGACAGACAGAGACGTGTTTCTGTGTGTTTTCTCCTCAGTGTGGAGGAACATATTGCCAGACATTCGACGCATCTTTTTAGCACAGCAACTGTCCCACTGCTCTAATTTGATCTCATCCCTCGCTAGGCCTCCAACCAGACATACGTGGAACTGTATCAATATAGTTTCATTAGCATACTGATTAATCAACTGGTTAATTATACAAATTTCCTATAGGCTGATTACGCCTCCCGACCTCGTGGTGTGAAGACATATAGAGTGCATGAGTAATATAATTATTCTGACTGTTAGATGAGGCAAGGTAAGATTTTATAACACTGTTCACACACTGAGGCAGTTCAGAGCGCTGAAGATAAGACATGAAAATAATATTTAGACCACAGAAACCTTGTGGTCCTGTTTGGTTCTACGTGTGCATCAACAGTGCTGTAAGGCTACTGGATGGGCACACCACATACCACCCTGTCGGTTAAAGGTTAAACCATTTTTTGGTGGTTGGACAAGACAGAAAACGATTTTTGTTCTGATCAACCCTGCCATGAATGTTAATACCAGAGATTCTGCAAAACCCAGAATTATTTAATGCCAATGTTGGCTGAAGACATTTCTGCTGTGAAGCTGTGAGAATTATTTCCTGCTGCTGTATTCGGTGGTTGAAATGACTGCAGAGACAGATACATTTGCGAGATGGATATTATTGTCAGGAGTTATTATGCTGCATTGAAGTGAGGTGTCCCGTCACTGTTCCCGTGGTCAGAGCCAGAACCAGAGACGGTACGGACGACATCTGTGTCCCAACAGGTGACGGTACGTCAGCAGCGGTGTGTCCGAGCTGCTGACAGATAGAAACATGTCGGGAATTCATGTTTAAGCTTGCTACACGTTAATGTCATTGCATTTTATCAGCCGTGGAAAGAAACTATGCCGTACTTCAATACAACTGTAAGGTACTTTTAATTGAGTATTTTCATTTTCTCCTACTTGCCTGTTGTACGTTTTACTTCTCTATTGTTATAGCTTTAGTTACTTTGCATATTCATATTAATTATATAAAATATTATGAATAATCTATGATGTATTAAAGTGGATAAAGAGACTTTATTGATCCGGTGGTGAAGGCTACCTGCCAAGTCAAACTTCTGCTTTTATTTTGGTGAAAGTAACTCAAAAGTAATGCAAAAGTAGTGTAAAGCATTACAATTCAGAGACAGTAATATTGTAATATAACTAATTACTCTCAAATGACAGTAACTAGTAATCTATAATGCATTACATTTTGGAAATAACTTGCCCAACACTGATGGTAATCTGTCTTATATGGTTTCCCCCAGAAAAAAAGTAAAAAATCTATTTAAATCTAATTCTCCTTAATTCAAAATTTCAGAATGTAACATGCAAATGTATTTCATTTCAAAAGTTTAAGATGTCCCCTATTTTACTAAGACGTCCATTCTCAGTGTATGTGCACTGGAGACTTGTTTCCACTCATGTAATATTGGACCACGATTGGCTTCCTAAACCCCCAACCCGTTCTCACTCACAACTCATCACATACGGCCGCTTGGTCTGCCTCTAAGGACGAAGTCAGACAAACAAACAAACAAACATAGGACTTTCACTCAGGAGGCCGCTGTTTCATGTTGAATTCACAACGCTAACCACGTGTTGAAGTCGACTACACTGTGCACTGAATAATTACGCTAAAGGTGGTACTCGGTGTGTTAAAAAGTGACTAGGTATTCCGACCAAGTGAGAATGTGTTACAAACGTGTTAGATTCATCAGATAAACTTCTCTTCTTTCAGTCGATAAATGTGGAAACAGCCGTTCAGTGTCAAACTCTGCACATACATCATTCTGCACAGTGAAGCTCAAACATCCAAGTGAAGTAACAATAAGCACATTTTTTGGGGGTAACCCTAACACTGAGCTTTGGGAAAGATCATGCTTATAGCAAAGGAACTATGCAACTAAAACACTTTGCTGAAGTTCGGGGGAAAGTGCGCTTACATTTACTACAAAAGGTTAATTGTGATGCAAACTACGTCCTCCTGCATGAAAGTCACATTCACTGCATGCCAACCCACCATCGGGCCCTCCACACCTTTACTCTCCACCTCACTACGGAAAGGACACGTTACTTCTTGCACTGGTACAGAAGGTTGGTATTGGATATACAGTTAATCATGGGATGCAGATTTGTACATAATGGGCATAATTTATAGAAGGGATAGTGTGCTGACAAGCAATCTATTATGGTCATGCAAAGCAAAGAGAGAGGCTGCAGAAACTGGGACTAGAAGAGGTCATTTCGAGAACCTCAGAATTGTTGGTTATTGTGGGCTTATTTCCCAAACTTTTGGTCAGCCTTTAAAAACCCATATCTGCCAGTTTTTCCCAGCCATTGTTGAACTTCCAACGTGTCCTCTACACAAGACAGGTAATCTGAGATTACACTGCAATTTGCTGTTTGAGAAAAATGCACTTTTCTTCTAAAGATGAAGCTTTCAAGACGGCAATGCCTGCTGAGTAAGGATGCAGCGTAGAAAATAAACAAAGGAAAATACTTTACATGCTCTACTCTTCATGCTCGTGCGGTATTATGGGCCATTTGAACCACAACATATGTATGAAAGTAGTACAACACTAACGCCATACAAAAAAAGCTTCCCTCCAACTATTATTCTGATCCACAACCTGTAAAACAACCTCAGTGTTCGAAACTACGACTCGGACCTGTGCCCTTGGCCTCTGTTTGTCCTGTAACTCACACATGCAGCAGCGAGGCGGAGCGGGTGCTGCCGTGAGGTGCGATGGGTGCCGGCGCTGGCACCGCCAGGCTCGGGTGGCCGTGCAACAGTATCTGCAGGCTGCCATCCTTCTGTTCGCAGAGCATCTGAAGAAAAGCAAACTGCACTGTTGCTCACACTCCCCGATCCCGTTGTTATCATTGGCCGGCAGCCACCAATAGTGAGCCAACTGAGTTAACAGACACTTCCGCTCAGCACATAAGGAACCATCTGTTTTAAAAAGCTAGAAATAAATAAATAAAGAAAGAGCCCTCTCTCCCTCTCATGCTTCCTCTCTCTCCCACTTTCTCCCTCTACCACCAGTCGACAGTTAGCAGAGCTCAGCCATTATCCTGCACCTCACTCTTCTTCATTTGCAATCAACAGCCAGCTACTAAAATTACTGCTGGGACTTTATTGAATCTCCACTGCCCTGCACTGGCCTTTCAAATTGAGCCAGCACGAGAAACTAACCAATTTCTTATTTGAGAAAACTATTTCATTCCATCTATTTTCTGGGTAAATAACTAAATTGTCAATTTGTTTTTTTTTGTTGCCTTGCTCACGGTGCATCATCAAATGTGGTATTGCAGCAGTTATGGCACACAAAACTAATTTGTAATTTATTGGACATTAGCAAGGTCAGAATCATATCGAAGCCTGATGTTTGTAACATCTTGAAAATCACGGTTGTGCGCCTGGTCTTGGCGGCGTTGAGCTCCTCAGACGTGCCAGCTTGTAGCTAAATAAATATTGGCCGAGGGGCATTTGAAAAAACATATTGTCCTGGCTCAGCACTCGGTCCCCCTGCCCTCTGCTGCCAAAACAAGACGACGGGGGTCCAGAGCAGAATCTCTTCTCACATGAGCGCTTTGGTAATGGTCAGCTCGCTGCCACGGCCCTGCTCCTGCAGCCTTTGTGTCTGTGCTTATAGGTCCTCGAGTGTAATGTATTTACTCGGCTCTTCATGGTGCGGCTTGCGGAGAGAGGATCCTGGAAGCGTGCCATTTGCGCTATCACACTACGCCTTTGTTTCTCATGTGGCTTACGAGAAGAAGGGTGTGCTTGTCCTGTGTGTTTTGCAGGTTTTGTGATAACCAGAGATATCTTTGACGCTTCTATTTATGACACGTGTTTTCAGATTGAGCCTTTAAATACGACTGTTTACCACAGCAGGGTTTATTTTTCTGGCATTTTTATTGACTGTGAACTCCTTCTGTATATGTTGTTAATTGTTTGCTCATTTTAGTTTGTGTGCATTTATATGCAATCTAATTTAAGAGCAAGATGTGATGCTTTTGTGGTTTTTAAAATGACCTCATGCAGTTTTTGTTTAATTTGTTTTTTAATACTGTTATGCCTGATGACTCCTAAAACCCACTCTAATCTCTTGTACAAACTCACAAAACCCACATACTTTGTTTTGATTAAATAAAAAAAGAGTCCTGTATACTTTCTAATACTTGTGAGCACACATTTAATTTGCACTTCGTTCCCCCCCATCTTTCCTCACATTACTCTTCACAGTTGATCTTGCGCAGGGAAACAGAATAACTTTAAGAAAAGTATTACTAAAACATTACCGCCTGCATTCAATTTAACTGGCGAATACCCCACGAGTTCCTCTCGCCAAGAAATTAAGGTGTATCGTAACAAGTGCATTATTTAGTAGATTTGACATGGCTGCCACATATTCGCAGAGAAAGAATTAATATGCCTGTGGAAAGGAAAGCAGAAGAAGAAGAAAACGAAGAAAAAGAAATGTACTGAAAATAATTCATTATCAGAGCCTATTTCCAGTCCTCCTCTTAAGCCTATTTAAAGAGCATTAGGTATTATGAATGTGAGGTGGTCTAAATTTACCCCCTGTAACATCTATCCTCATCTGACTACATTAGTATACTTTTCCAGGCTCTGCAGGCTCCTCGCTTGCTATTTAAATCACATTGCATGACTCTGAAATCCAGACTCATCTGTTTGTCTTTTTTCATTGTTTCACAGATATTTTCCTTCCCACCAAGATTAATCTCTCCGTAAGGTTTACAGCAGCTGCAATCACATTTACACACCTGAAACTGTTGTACAAAAAAAGATAAACCTGACATAAGTATTTGCTAAACGGGTGCAAGGCGCCAGTAAGTGACTTCAAGAAATGAATTATGTATACGCTAAAGAGAACTCATTTGGGAATTAAGGAGGATAAGTAGCAGTCCATTTTGTGCCTGTTGGGGGCCCTCTCGGAGCTACGGTGGCTGCATTAGGGGAGAGCTAATGGGTCCTGGGAGGGGGGTGAGTGGGGGGTGGAGAGATGGAGGGGTGGAGGGGGGGTTGGGCCCTTTGCCGCCCGAGATCTGTAGGCCCCCGTGACAGATGGCTGGCCACCTCACTGGGTGGCTGTGGCTACACGGTCTGTCGTGAGGCTGATCCGCGGCGCTGACAGCGTTGCAAAGATCAAACGACATTGTGGAAGGTGAAGAGACGGGTGGCGTGCCGGGCCAGAGCGGGGGAGACGGGGGTTAGGGCTCCACCGATTTGGGAGTTCTGCAGGAAGTTGCCAAATACTGATATTTTTAGACATAACACAGTATTATTCAGTGCCTGGAAAATCACTCAAAATACTGAAAAAGTATTGCCAATTATTTTTTATCCAAAATGTTCCTGAACACAGAATATAGAGCATCATGGGGCACAAAAAAACAGACCATAGTTAAATGATGATACAGTATTTTATTAAAACACCTACATACTCAATTAGTCCATGTAATCCAGTGTTAATTTAACGATCTCCATGACCACGGTGCATAAGAAGCTCCCCTACAACTCAGTTTCCTCTGTAAGCTTTTGTTCATTCATCAATAATGTTTCTTGTTAATTAATTCCTGATTTAAAGGTAGTATTGAATCCCAGAGTCTCCTCCACTGAATTAATGCTGGAAGTCAAGCTGCCTGAAAGAGCTGATTTCATTTAAATGTCCCACGATGTAAATACAGACTGTTTGCATATTGACAAGAAAGATGAAATAATGTCACGTTTGTGAGCAGGAAAACTAATTTCTATGTTCAAAACACTGATTTGTATACTCTCAAAAATATGGTTTCTAAGGAAGACACATGTATATACCATCCAAAAATATTGGTATTGTTGTAAGTAAAATGCTCGAACATTAATTCCATTTCATCAGGAAACGCGCGACAAATTACTGCCTATAAATGTGAAACTAATTTAAAGTTTGGAGGTGTTACAGGGCTCTTTTTATGTACCCGTTATGTCCAAAATAAACTGCATCACATCCGCAGTGAACTTCCTGATTGCCTAATATCCAATTTTTTGATAAAGTGAAGTAGCCGCACGCTGTGTTCTCATTTTTGGGGGACTGTTTATTAAGACAGCAACATAACAGCAAACAGCTTTCATCAGGTTTCATCACACTCTGATGAAAGCTGTTTGCACAAACGGTGTCTTTATAAAGTCACAGAAATGAGAACATCACATGCGACAACTTCGCTTAAATGGAATAATTGTTCGCCTTAGCCAGTACAAATACGCGTATGTACATGCATACCCGTAAGTACGTATAACTCTGTTGCCTGAGGTGAGTTTGTACGTACAGATCGACTGCAGAGATGTGCGTTAGCAGGTAGTTTGCACCATGTGCCGGGTGTCAGTCTGTCATGAGGTTTTTGTCAAACCTCATTACAATAATGAAGGGAATTCGAAGCAGCTTTACATTAAGCCTCTATGTCTTTGTACAAATGTCTTTTTTCACTTATTGTTTTCCCTTTATATCGCTTTTGACCACTTCAATGAGAAGTTGTTTAAACGTGTTTGTGTGCAAAACTGGTATGATTGGATTATAAAAAAAAAATGGTCTCAAGAATAAAAAAAAACAGCTTATTTGTGTTTGAGTGTTTTCTCTGTTTCTCTGCTTTACACAGTAACATTTCGCATCACTCATCTATTCTAATGTACCAACATTTTGACAAGTGAAAGACATAAAAGTGTTTTTACGAGTGTCTGTGAAACAAAAGACTTGATAAATCCCCATTCAAAATGAGCACGGCATCAATTCCCCACCGCCGATGCCCCGTGGGCACAAGACACCGGGCCCGTCAGGCGATTAGCCCGTCTTACATTCCCGGTGATCGGATTAGACGATTCCCACAGTCTAGTCTGAAACTACTCCCGACCCGCAGCTCCGGAGAGCATCTCAATATCCAATTTCACAGCTTTCTAAACCTGGATCACGGAGGCTATTTATTACTGTCACAAGCTTTTGTATTGCATTGGGGGGGCGGGGTTGGCTTTTGTGTTTCATCTGCTCCAGAGCAGGAAGATGATCAACAAGAGAGTAAAAGTGTAATGAGTGGGGAACCAGTGGCGTTGCCTGAAACCCCCTAAAAAAAAAACACAGCAGCCAAATTAGACCACGACGACGCTGCAGTCAGCAGCTTCCCCAGGACCTTTGATCCGCAATCCACAATTACGACCCCGGTGTGTGTCCTACAGCACATTGTGGTGTGTTCTGTAAAAAAAAAAAAAAAAAAGAAAAGAAATGCAAAACAAAAAGCAAAATGTTGACTTGAGTATGGATTTGGGAAATCGGAACTTCTGAGGAAAATGGGGATGTGTTGGAAAGTTTGTGATTACAACTCAGAAATTGTGTTCAGGAGTACAGTAAAAGAGAGTTCACTAAGTGATTTTGGACAGATGCAGCCTTAGTGCTGGTTGGCTGGCCAAAATAGAGCCTCCTAGATAATAAAACCATTTATAAGACAGTCTTAAACCAGACCAGCAGCTGTAATAGGGGCCTCCATTATAGAGGCTTTATAATTTCCTTGCTTTTTCCTTTCAGCGCCTCTGTTGTTCCTCTGAATTACCCCTGAATGATTTATGCTCACTGGTCTGGCCACTGATAGACCCTGGCAACACAGATAGAAACACACTTAGGGCTTTTTGGTGTGTAAACACACTGTATTAAAAGCCAACTTGTTTCAAACAGCCAAACACATTTGCTGCGGCGGGGGCCGCTCGGTGTCATTTCACTCGTCAAACACCGCAGTGTCACAGCCAATCAGGGGACTCCAGAGGCAACACAAGCCATTTAACCTGAGCAAACACAGTGTGTCACGAAGCCCGAGGATGACTTAAGAGCCTGAGCAAACACTGGCGAGAGCCATCGGGCACGAATCAAGGCGGCCCGGCTGAGGACAAGTCACTCTCGTAATGGCTTTGTGATGACTCAAGATCGAGCGGCCATCTGTTTGTTACAGTGGGGGAGGACCACAATTCGCAGTTCAGATACACAGAATATTAGCTGGTAGTGCAGCAGAGGAGGGGAGGATTTGGCCGGTGGCACAGGATGTAAAGCATATGTCCATAAATGGTAAATATGTTGATAGCTGAGGCCCTGATTCCCTGAACTGGGGCCAGATAACAGGATTTGCATGGTGATTTGTGACACAACACCTTCAAAGGTGTAAGACAAGTAATCCTGCAAGTGGCCTCTTCCCCTTATACATACATACATGCAGGTGAAAAATACTGCATCAGAAACTCACAGCTGATATGAAACACTCGCCACATATTTAAAGCACCGAGGAGTTTGCATGAGATTTCAATGATGTGTTTGAATAAGCCGCAGTCATTTGTGTCCGGTCTGTAACCGTGAAGTTCATTTGAACAGCAAAAGTCAAACCACATCTCAGAGGCCTCGCACACAGACATGACCAGGCTTTAGACGCAGTAAAGCCCCCCTCAAAGTAGTCCTCCCCCCCCCCCTTATAAAACCTGACCAGACACCCACTAGAAAGCACAGGTGGAATACATATTCAGATCCTTTACTGTATAAGGAAAGGTCATGTAGAAATACTCCATTCCAAGTGAAAATCCTGCATTAAAACTAAGTGGAAGTACAGTATGTATTATGTTATTACATTATTGTATTCATATTACTAATGCATTCATCACTTGTAAGCAGCATATTAACATTTCACCCATTTTATACACTGTTGTGGTTTAATTTACTGTATAACAAAGCATTGTATTGAATGGTAAAGTAATTAGTAACTAGTTGTAAATAAATGTAGATGTAAATAAATGCAGTATAGTAAAAAGTAAAAAAAAGAAAGATAAAAGGATAGCTTAAATCAAGCAATCTGATTGGTTCATAGCCGTGGTATAAGAACATCTAGGACTCGAATTCCTTTGCACAAGTATCACTCCGCGTCTGAGACGTTGTTGTGGAGGGAAGCCGTTCATCTGCACACACACACACACACACACACACACACACACACACACACACACACACACACACACACACACACACACACAGAGGCGTCGGACTGGGGGGAAAAAGGGGACCGAGTACCCAGGGCCCTCATGTGAGGAGGGCCCAAAAAGATGCTAGAATGAATAGCTGTGGATGCGGGGAGGGGCCCATAGAAAATGCCTTTCTACAGGGCCCAGGATCTTGTGCGACGCCCCTGCACACACACACACACACACACACACACACACACACACACACACACACACACACACACACACACACACACACACACACACACACACACACACGCTGCCACGACACAGAGGAGCTGGTTTAAAATCGTTTAAAATCAGCAAAGTGTAGCTATATATATATATATATATATATATATATATATATATATATATATATATATATATATTTATTAAGGACATTTCCAGTGCTTTACCTTGCCGTGAGACAGCTAGTCCCTCCCAACGGTGAACTGAAGCTGTTGTCTTTGCTCTCTTCAAAGCCGCCAAAAAACTGTCATTTTACCTAGCAGAAAACGGGAATTTCTGTTCTACTATCTTCTACTTATATCTTCTTCTACTACTACTTCTACTACTACTACTACTACTACTACTATCTGTTATACTAAATACATCGGTTTGTTTGTGTAGTTGTGTGTCTGCCTTTAGCGTTAAGCAAAAGAAACGGGCTGTGCTAGGCTAGCTAGCTAGCTGCTAGTGTAAGCTAACGTTACTACCTGCGCCTGCGCTGCGCTCCACAGCGACCGCCACCGGTATGTGCGGCCAGCCAGCCCAGTATAGGGCCTGTTTTATTGCGAACATGAGTATGTATTAATAAAAAAACAAATTAAATGTGAATGTGACTATAACTTTCGTATTGACAAAGTTGATGCCACCATTATGAAAGCAATAGCTCACTTCAGTCCGTTACATGTTATGATTATATCACGGCCTCTGAAAGCTACTGGAGTAATACAATAAAGTACCTCAGATTGTACTTAAGCAAATGCGCTTTACGCCACTGCTAGAAAGTCTGTAAAATGTTGCAATTACAAAGCGCAGTTTCCTCAAAAATAAGCTTCATGTGAGATTGTGTTCATAAAATTGGAAGTGATTTTTAGGAATTACAATATGTGATGAACTTCCTTGAGCAAACTGCACTGATAGAATTACACTTAGATTATGTTGTTTGTTATCTGTGTGCTTGGCAGCTTTTTATAATGCACTCTTGAGTAATATTATGTGCAGATTATTGTCATTTTAAAAGGGAAAACCTCAAATTAGAAGTGTCATTCATCATATTAAAAGCTTTACTGCTGTTTTCGGGTTTGTGTACATGTCGGATTAGATGTTGTTAGATATCCTCAGGGAAGCAATCAGGTGTTTTAAGTTAGGGGCAATTCCCTGCTCTACACACAATCAATAAAAAAAAAATCTAAGAGTGGGGACTCTAACAGGGCTGGCTTGTAACCTGCTCTGACAAATTAAGGCAAGTAGTGTTTTTTCATTACTTACACATCCGTTTTCATTTTTCCCATCAGTGGAAGCAATTAAACAATGCTTCCTTAAATTAGTCATTGATTTTTTTTTAGCAATAGTGACACTTTGCAGAAGGAAATAATAACTTTAAAGGGAGTGTTGCATTGTTTTTTTTTTTCATTACTGCCAATCTTGTAAGAGCAGAAACAATTCACCTACATGAAAAAGTGGTGTCTTAAATTAGCCATTGATTTTTCCTCAGGTGTCACTTTGGTTAAATGCTTTGTGGTTGGGAGTTTTCTCTCCAACCTGGAAATTGACAAGAGTCCATAATCTATTAGTCTTACACACACACACACACACACACACACACACACACACACAGTGTTTTTTTCCGCGTACAGTATATAAATGTATGACCTAAAACTCTTTTCAGCCAAGAAGGAAGTGATAAAGTTTGAGTGTTAGTATCACCTCAGAATTGCAATAGATGACGCTGGCAAGACAGGAAATACTACAGTTCTTAATAACAAAACCTTTATGTAATGATTAAATACGTAAAACATCTGAAAAGTGGCGATAACTTCCGTTTTTTCAGAGCTATTTTATTACAGAATGTTTCCTATTGCCGATCCCGTCCCAAACATGTGAACATCGAGAAACAAAACTCAGACCAGATTCTTTTTTTAATGCTCAATTTGAACAAAAAAAAACAAAAACAATTAAAAAAAACAACAAAATAAAAAGAAGAGAAATCCAGAATAGCAGGTCGTAACTTTTCTTTCTTTTTTCTTGAGACTAGAAAATACACTTACAACTTGAAGCAGCAACAAAATGTGCATTTACCTGATTATACAATGGAACATAATCTTTGTTATAACATGAATGTTTTTTTTTTTAAATCACATTATAAAACTCTAAATATTTTTTTTTTGTTTTACCAAAAAAAAAAGCAACCCATCAGTGGCAAAGCAACATGTACACATGTGTTGACCTGGAACCAAACAGAGAAACGATCAGGGAAGTATTTGACTTTTCTTTTTTAGCTTTTTATTGTTTAAGCCAATAACATCTGTCTTAATTTTTTTTATTATTTATTATAAATTTTTGAGGACGCAAATAATATTCTGAATGTGTTGATTGATTGGTTGCTGTGTCCACTTTAACTGTACACACACTTTCACCTGATATTCATTGAAAAACACCTGAATGAAAAACGAATGACTGCTGCTTTGATGCGTTTCAGAGCACAAAGGAAAACTGGCGTTTACAGAGGATGAGTTATTTTACAGCGACCTGCAGCTTTATTGATTATCCTAAACACAGGTCGTATTTTCATCTGCACAACTCGAGGTGCATCCTTGTGTCTTCACTTTGCTAACCCACAAGGTTTTTCAGCCGTTGAGAGAATGATCCGGGGGTTTATGTCATTACAGCAAAAAACAGCTACATGATGAGATCTACAGTTTGATTGGACGAGGGGCAGAGATCACTGACACACAAGAGGCGTTGTGATCAAACTGGCAGCGAGGCAGTTCTCACTGATGGTCGCTAAATGTCTCTTTTATTATCACATTACTTTTTCCAAGTCTATAATCATGTCACTTCACCATGAAAAGCAGTCTTACAATACGTTGCCAGTATTCACTTTAAATGAGCGTGAAAGTACAGGATGGCAGTTTTGAGGGACAAACCAGTCGAAACAGAAGCGATTATCCTTCGTGTAGACGAGCTTCTGTTTTTGCAGAAGTCTAAGATTCAGTCCTTGGGTGACCATGAGTTAGCCGTTGAGTCTTGTCTCACCAGGGCGCCACATGCTCAAAATCATGAGAATAAAAAAACATAATGATTCCCACATTAATGTACAAACATAAACAACGGTAAAAAGCCAACCACATAGCTAGCCCCTGGCAGGTTAACACCGCACTTCCTGTCCATAAAGTGCACTCTCCATCCCGCTGTGCGGCTTGAACGTCAGAAAGAGCAAAAAAAAAAAAGGTGTGTGTGTGTGTTTATGTGAGAGAGAAGGGAAGCTCCGCTGCATGTGTGTGTTCAGTCTTATTCCCGGAGCGGCTGTGAATTAGAGGACATGACAGTCTCAGGTGTGTGGACGGAGGAGGCGGGAGAGGGCAGAGTGGAGGGGTGTGTGTTTGAGTGGGCTGACGTTAATAAACATAGCCCTCGCTGTAGGGGTGCGGCGGGCAGTAGGGCGCCTCCTGTACGTAGGCCATGTTTTCGTCAAAGTGCGACAGCGGCACCGTGTCCTCCTCGTTGATCTGCCGCTCCATGTCCGTCTTCAGCACCGGCCGCTGATTGTCGGGAAACGCCATGGAGAACAAGGCCTCGGGGTCGCACACAAACTTGTAGACGTATCTCTCGCCGGCCACCTGGACGGAGACGGACAGGACGAGGTGGGAAAAATAAATGAGGAGAACATTTTGGTTCAGACTTTTCTAACTTTGAGAACGCACACACATCGAGACGAGGAGCCAACTGACAAATCACCCTGGATACCAAGAATATATCATCATCTTTTTCTCAAAAATGACTATTTATAAAATACCCTTAGTCTTTAGTGGACACAAAAAATGGACAAGACATCTTATCTGACTAACTACAATCGTTCATCTGAACCTATCGGTGGGTAAAAAGGTTGAATGCACATTTGTCAAAACAAGGCGACAAATTCTCTCTTTTTTTAACCTAAGTTTTCAAAATATCACTTAAATCTTTTCTATCTTCCATCTCTTAATATTCATGGGCTAATTTCAAAGTCAAGTCACCCTGATGAAGGTAAGACAGTTTACAACGTGAGGTGACCAGACATAATCGTCTTCTTTTTAAGAGTTCCTTCTTTCAAGAAATTTCATTTCAGTTTTCCTGATTGCTAACTAGCTCTTTAGCTCCACACACTGAAGCTACGACATTATAAGCGATTTGCTCTCTCTGCTCACCGCTAGGTTAGCCTGGCTCCGCCCTCCTACGTACTTCCGCTTAATTTTCATTTTCCTTCAGTACTCCGTCTGGGTTTGCGGTACATTCACAGGTTTTCTCCGGCCAAATCTTTACCGGTCCAATCAGCGAACAGAGGGCGTGGCTGAGAACGATGACGTCGAGGTCGTGCGCTAGTTTGAGTTGTGGTTCCGTAATGGCGGCGGAGAAAGATGCGAGCGAAGCCATTCGGTCCGTTGTGGCAACGCTGTCGAATATCCAGAAGTTAAAGTCTGAGCGAGAACAATCTCTGCTGAGTTTTGTTGGTGGCCGTGATGTCGTGGTCCTCCTCCCCACAGGGGGTTCGGAAAAAGTTTGATTTTCCAGCTCGCTCCGTTAGCGGTGAAGGAGTTAGCTAAGGCGAACGCTAGCGATGCTAAGCCGACGTCACGACCAAACGTTAGCGATTGGTTACGGCAGATCCAGAGCGGCTCTGGGTAGATCCAATAGTTTTAAACTTCAACAGAGTTCCCGCCTTCAAGGAAGTTAACACTTGTTAACGGAGAGTGGCCAGACTCTCTGGACTAATGAGATGGACCAGAGTCTGGTAGGACCAGGCTAGACTGGACCAGAGTCTGGTAGGACCAGGCTAGTCTGGACCAGAGTGTGGTAGGACCAGGCTAGACTGGACCAGAGTCTGGTAGGACCAGGCTAGTCTGGACCAGAGTCTGGTAGGACCAGGCTAGACTGGACCAGAGTCTGGTAGGACCAGGCTAGACTGGACCAGAGTCTGGTAGGACCAGGCTAGTCTGGACCAGAGTCTGGTATGACCAGGCTACGTAGGCTAGGTAGGGCGCAGAGCAAAGCGCAGAGAGCACAGCACAGGTATTCGTCATCAAGGGTGGCAAGGAAGCTATTTCCGGTTGCTAGGTAACGACAGCTGTTATCTCATTGTTTGCGCTTTCGAAAGGTCAGCGGCAACTAGGTCACAGTTGAAATAATTTGAACTTTGAGCACAGCACAAAGCGGCAAATCCGAGCGGTGCGCGGTGCCAGGGGTAGCGCAGCACATAGTCGGGCGGCACAGCCCCCCCCCCCCCCCCCAGTAGGAAATCAATGAAACAGCCGGCGCAAAGCGGTTTTGCCGCCTCTCATGTGTAGACAGCTTGAGGTTTAACTTAAACAGTAAGATCATCTGTGTCCCAAAAACACACTACATACTACCTACTAAGCAGGTCTGGAATAATTAGTGTTTTCACACTGGCAAAGTGACTAAGCAAGGATTAAATAAATCTGTTGTTGATGTGATCTATTCAACCACAATGCATTGCAAAAAGGAAATGGAGGAGCTGCTCACAGCTGGAGAAAATGAAGACTGATTGCGTGTGGTGGTGAAACAGCTTCAGGACATTTTGGGAGAATATTCTGCTGTCTCTTTGTTAAGTTTAACTGTCAGTGACGTTTCAAAGTTGAAGATTTATTGACGTCAGAATGGAAGTATTGTATACAATACTGTTCGTATAAAAAGAAAAAAGTGTAAGTATGTTGATTTTTTTTGTGCACTAACTACAAAAACAGTACACAACCAAGGGCAGATAAATCTCTCTAATCATCCCAGAATAACCATTACACAGAGGGGCTCTGAATAAGACCGTTCTTTAACTATAAAGTGCACAGGAACAAGGTTTCCATGCCTTGCTCTTCATGAGGTTCACCATTTTTGAGACGCTGCACCTCCTTATACAGGCTACCCAGGGGAGGGGAATTAGCACATGCTCCTCCTTTAACACAGGTGCTATCAATCAAGCTCTTATTGTGTAAATGAACTCCAAACTTCATCTTTCTAAAGTTTGGAGCAAAGCTGAACAGAGATTTGGATCTCCTTTAATGTTGTAGTTCTTTACTTTTTGTTGTTGGTATCTATTCTATTAATTTATAGAAGATTTATTTTACCTTTTGCATGATTCCCTTCTCGTAGTAGTAGCGCAACGATCGGCTGAGCTTGTCATAATTCATTGCTGGTCGATTCTTCTGTATCCCCCACCGACGTGCAACCTGTGTAACCCCCCCAGATAAACAACACAAAGGCAGTCGGTAAACACAAACAGAGAAGCAGGATGCCAAAATGCAGACGCGTCAAACACAAACACGCACGGTCGACCTGATTTCCTTGACAAACACCGTTGCGGCAGCTGAAATGTTGAAACAAACTTATTAATCCCTATTTTCCTAATAACGGTAATTAGAGTGTGTCCAGCCTGAGCAGACCTGACCGGGGATGTGTTCATTAGGAGCTTGTCACACACCCAGCGGAGGAGGCAGCAGATGTTACAGCACCTGTCTACCAGACCACCCACCACCCGGCCTCGCAGTCCAAGCCCACAGCGCTCTCATCAGCTTCGCTTCTGCAGCTTTGACTCTTTCTCTCTCTTCCCTTTCTCGCTGTCTGCTTTTGTTCATCGTCCTCTGTTTTTCTAGGACCCTTTCACCCCCCCCAAATAAAATCTGTGCTGGCATGCTACACCTGCCCGGTGAAAAGGCAGAAGCTGCTAGCTAACGTTTGTCTGCGGTGTCCCAAAGCAAGTGGGTTTGTGTTTGGTCACCTGATGGCATGAATGGGCCCCCCTGTTAGCTGCAGCTGGCCCGTGCCGCTAGACTCTGTCGGGCTGCGTGGACCCCTGCCAGGTACCCCTATATCTCCTCCGTTCTACACCCCCACCTCCCCTGCCTGCAACCTGCATCCTCCTCCATCCTCCCACAGCGAGCAACAGTGACTGAGCCCCACTGTGTGTGATGTGGGCGCACACAGACCCAGCCTCTGTTTCCATTTCAAAAGCCCCAACCGTCAACATGGGTTATATTTTTAGGAATACATCCTGTGAAATATTTAGCAGGCGCTGGCCTTAAGGGTCAGTTGCTATGAATGTGGTTGAGTTTAAGGTAAATAAAAAATAAAAAAACTACTATGACAGATCCAGGCCTGACTTTACCACTTTAAGAGCAGAGAACATTATTCATTCCTCTTCAAAAGTTGACCTTCGACATTGTCTTATTTTATTTTGCTAACATGCTGTAATGCAAATTTGGCTGTGACACCAGGCACAGATATGAATGTAACACACTGAACTAGAGCTGCAACTTACAGTATTTTCATCATCAAATCATCTGTTGATACTCTTACATTTAATCGATCAATATTTCAGTCTATAAAACGGTGAAAAATGGCCATCGTGACTTCCCAGAGCTGAGGTCGACATCTTCAGAAGGCTTTTTTAATCACACCAACAGCTCAATACCTGACGACATTCAGTTCACAGGGAATTCAATCTGAAAAAGCAGCATTTTAGAAAGCTGTAACCAGCAAATATTTGGCATATTTCTTTGAATAAATGATGAAATTGTTGCCAATTTTCCATTGATTGACTCAACGGACTAAACTGTCTGGGCAATGCAGTGAAGGATTCAATCGTGTGTTTGTCACAGTGAAATACAATGTGGTGGTGAAAAATAAAGACATGAAAAGAATACGATCTTTATTGATGTAGTTTTTTTGCGTGTCCTTGGGTTACGTAAAAGGTGCTTAAAATCAAATTGATTATTAATGCTATAGAAATTCAATATAATAAAAAATGTTTTTCTCTCACCTCCTCTGGCTCGATGAGTTTGAACTCCATGCCGCGGCCGGTCCAGGCGATGAAGTGGGAGTTGGACGGGTCGTCCAGCAGAGCCACCAGGAACTGCCAGAGCTGCAGCGAGCCTCTGCGCTGATACGACGGGCCCTCGCGGTACAGGCCCGACTCCTGCTTGATGTCACCTGAGAGGCACCAAACACACCTTTACCGTACGGTGTTTCAACACAACTGAGCACGGAGCAGTTTTCAATTTGAAAAGCATTCAGCGCACTCGGGGAGAACTCACCTTCAACCTTTTCAGGCACCACGCAGGTGTCATCGTAGAAATGCCTCGCCACTTTGTCAAACATACAACCTGGAACACAAGATTAGGAGAGAAAAAAAGGAGCGTTTGATATGATATTCAGCACAAATACAAAGTGCACAATCACAACATTCACTCGTATCATCGTTGGTACCTTCAGTCCTGTTGGCGTGAGCCAGATAGCCGTCTTGCCGTAAGTAGACAGAATGGCAGCTAGGCACTTCTGCTGAAAGCCAGGAAAGAATGGGAGAGGGGGTGTTAAAGGGCCCGAAGGCAGCATTAAGAACACTACCTCAGTTATCTGAGAGCAGTCAAAGCCTGTTCACTCAATGCACCACTGGCTCTGATTAAAGAATCTGCCCCCACAGCAATGGCTCCCAGCCACAGGCGAGCTCACTATATCACCCTGCTAATACTCGCTCCCAGCGTCTCCACTCAGAGGAAGATTTACTACCGCTTGTGTGAAAACACAAGCTGACATGATGTAAGTTTTTTCATAATACGAGGGGTCAACATAAAGCTTTTACACACTTCTCTTTTAGATCAAAACCACACGGACCTGAAGGCGTCTTTGACTTAGCGTTAGCTAAAAGTCGTTTTTTGATGTAAAGGCCCTGAAAACTTATTTTCTCAATCAGGTTCTCTGGATCTTACATTAAATATGCTGTAGGTAGGATTGTGAAGATCCAGGACTTAGCCCAAAAATTTGAACATCGACAACTTCTCAGTCCCTCCCCCCTTTCTGCTAAAGCACAAAATGGTCTCCTAAGCCCCTCCCCCCACAAGGGAGAATGAATGATTGACACACAGTTGTACACCCCCCCTGTCCCTGATTGGTGCATCTGAACAGGGAGCGGTGGATTTGTGCAGATTGCACTACAGGCTGTAGGTTCATGTAGTTCTACTGGAACACAGGGTCAGTTTCAGCAGATATATGACAGGAAGTTAGTGTTATAAGTCTTACCTACTGCATCTTTAACACACTATTTTCTGACAAAATGAAGACCGTTTTGGTTGTTTCACATGAAACATATCAGTTTTTTTTCTATCTATCTTTCTCAGAGCCCCTCCCACTGGTTTGGAGTGGGCGGGGCTCATTGGAAAAATATACCACATATAGTATATTCATTAAAAAAACACAGCCACATAGTGGAGGGTTTTAGTGTTAAAGTCCTAATAAGTAATACCAAAAGATGTTTTGTTTTACGTTGACTGTTGCTTATTCAGTTCGAATTATTTATCGTATTTATCAAAGCCACGTTTTTCAGGGGCTTTACAAGAAGATCTAATGTGGATCTTGACTTATTAAACATATTTGTTTCTTTTTTTGCTTCTCTTTGTCAACATCATGGACTTTTAACAAGAGATCAAACTTTCACCTAGATTCCCTGATCTTTTGCAGAAATAAGCATGGTTCTGTGTCGCTTTAACACCAAAAATATCATCTTATAAGAAAGATTTTGTGCCTAAAATCGTGCAACTATCTGTGTCTAATCACATCATTCTCTAAAAGAGAAGCCTGTATTCACCAGTTTGCTTTACAACACTGTCCAAATTGACTCATCCATTTATTGTAAATGTCCGAACCTCCCACATCACAGACATCACGGTTCATCATGGCTCGTGATCAAAACCCAGCCAAACAGGTTACAAAGTGAATGTTCAATAAACAGACTGAGGCCCTTCATTTAGGCCCATAAACATTTCTCTGAACTTCATCAAAGTAATGGGCTTGTAGAGGAAATTGCTGCTAATGAAATTACCAACTCCCCTCCCATCCTTTCCAACAGGCCTGCTCCAGTCAACATGCTCCACTGTGACTGCTAATAAATTCACTCTGATGCTCCATCTTGGACACGCAGGACAGCGCAGTAGTGGACACAAGACTTGGCCACTAGAAACCAAAATATTCCTTCCCTCTCTCTTCATTTATAATCTTTGTAATAGAGCTGCAACGATTAATCGATTAGCTGTCAACTCTGAAATTAATCGGCAACTATTTTGATAATTGTTTAGTCGGTTTGAGTAAAAATTCTTTGATTCCAGCTTGTTAAATGTGAATATGTTCTAGTTTCTTCTCTCCTCTGTGACAGTAAACTGAATATCTTTGAGTTGGGGACAAAACAAGACATCTGAGGACGTCATCTTGGGCTTTTGGGAAACACTGATCCACATTTTTCACCATTTTCTGACATTTTAGAGACCAAACAACTAATCAATTAATCGAGAAAAAAATCAAACAGATGAATCGACTATGAAAATAATCGTTAGTTGCAGCCCTGCTTTTGAATGTACTCTGGCCTTTCTAGTGTGTACTACGGGATGCTTGTAATGACAATAAGCTAATAACTTGTCAGAACTTGTTACTGCAGCACTTTTTGTACGGTAAGTCAGTGAAATGTTGCTCTAACATCCTGACTAGTGCTCTATTGTCAGACAGTTAATCGATAACCATTTTCATCGTTGGTTCGTTGTTTAAACCAATTATCAAGCAAAAAATGGCTTTATAAATGGAAGCATTTCTATATTTGTGTATCATTATGAATTACATGTCTTTAGGTTTTTAGACTGTTGGTCGGACAAAACAAACTAATTGGGGGATTTTTTTGCCCTTTCGGACAAAATAATTGATAAAAAAAATAATGAAATAATAGATAAATCAATAAGGAAAATGATTGTTAGTTGCAGCCCTAATCTTGAGACTTGAGACTTCTGCTAATGGGCCACAACCTGGTAGCTACAGACAGTGAGTTTGTCAAGTTGAGTTTATTTTTTTTTATCTAGAAGCCACATGGTCGTGAAACTCAATAAACACATCTATGGCAAAGTAAACTTGCAACCGGAGAGTGACACAAACACCAACAATCACAACTGCAGAGCTGCTGTTAGGAAAGCAAAGGTCTGGCGTAAAAGAGACCTGAAAGAGGCCCACAGTGTTTTTCTAGAAGTCATCGCCATGGGAAGAAGCTACTTTTCTCCCTGACTGGTCACACAGACTCTCCTCCAGCTCGGCCTCTCCTGGGTCCACTCTGTCCGCCTTGTGAATGAACCCAGCAGTCGGGCGTATGTTCATTCATGTCCCGATGTAGCCTCAGGCTCCACAGAGGCCGAGGGCTGATGATTAGGTCCCTTTACTCCCTAACTAAAGGGAGCGGACAAGCGTGGGAGGGCGGATTTTGGATTGTGACCAGGCATAGCCCCCCCCCCCCCCCCCCTTCCTCCATTCTATTAGAGCACCACAGGAAATGGTGACCGGCACAGACACCCGGCCCAACCAGATCCCCTGCCCTAATAATGGGCAAACTCAATAAACGCCACCCCCTCCTCCCATGTCTTCTCCCATTCCTGAGATGATAATGCTCTGGCAGGAAAAAAAAAAGGCTGCTATCTCTTTATGACCCTTTCACTAACCAGAGTAGTTCAAGCATAACAGTACTATTTTTTTTATATATAAATCTCTTACCTGAGTCGTAGGTGAAGTCCCTCGGCTCCTGTTTGATCATCATGCCGGCGGGATACGTGTGGGGTAGCGGTGCCCCCATCATGGCCGGGTGTTCGAACAGGGGGTCGGGATACTCCTGCTTGAAGCCCTGAGGAGGGAAGGGGATGTTGGGCTCTGACATCTGCCTGTGGTAGATGGGCCGGCTGTCCCGAGCCATGGTTGGCGGGGAGGGGAACGAGTGGCACGGCTCTGAGAGCTGACGTCGAAATCTGAGGAGAACCACAAAGTCAGTGGATTCATGACTAGACAGACACAAAGAGACATGGGCTTCCTTTTCTTTACTTTTAACCTGTTTGCAGAAGAAACGAAGGCCAAGTTAGAACAATATAATACATATCACATGACATTATTTAAGTTATCAGATTTAAATAAGTCAATATGTAACAAAATAATGTCAGCTGCTCAAAGGCCCACTTACTAGCTTTCATTAAAGAATGAATGAATGACTATGAGAGGTGGGTGAAAGCAGGGCTACAACCAATCTTCTTGATTATTTGATGAATCTTTTGGTCTATAACATGTCAGAAAGTGCTCCTTGACATCTTCAAATTGTTTATTTGTCCAAAACCTCAATATATAATATTCAATTTCCTGTCACATAAGCAGAAAATGCCCACTATTGAAAAGGTGCAATTACAGAATTTGACATGTGACTTTTATTATTAACCGATTATCATAATAGTTGCTGATTATTTTTCAATGTCAATTTGTCAATCGACTAATTGATTATAGTTTTTGTTGAAAGCTTCGTTACCCTAGATAATTGTGTTGAATACACTGCTCACAAAGGTCAAGAATTTTTTTTTTTCAAATACGCCGCACTTTCGCTGCATAAATTGCCGATTTCCGCGCAAAATATGCGGGGCTTGCGTGACTTCATAATCCCCGTGTTTTCATTGCAAAAAAGTCACATATATCTCAGCAGAAAGTTGAAAAATGTTGCGTTTACTTCACACAAGTGCAGCCATTCTCCCCTGTTGCCATGGGAACGTTATGAAGTGACGTAGTTTCGCCTAGTGAGAACACGGTGTTGGGGGAATCACTTCTTTTCTCTTTTTCATCAAACCACAGTTTTTGCAAGTTCCCGCAATTTTTGCAAGTTCCCGCAATTTTTGCAAGTTCCCGCAATTTCATTGCATAAAATTGCATAAATATCCCACATATTCCATCGCATTTTTTTAAGAAAACGTGCCGCATAATCAAGGATTTTTGCCCGCAACAATCACAAAAAACGCCATTAGATTTCCAGTATATAGAGTTACATCCTCGTCATTCAGATTTTGCCGTTGCAGTTTGTTGGCTCCTCCTACTAAACATTATCTCGACCAATGAGATTCCTCTGTGACTAAAACTCTACATCATAATATATTCAGTTCTGAGCTAAAAGACCCAGATGTAAATAAGATGTAAATGTGAAAGGCTGCGGGGCTGCAGTACCTGTGGTCCATAGAGTAGGCGTTGTCAGGGAGCGGCTGCGAGGCCGGTATGTGGGCGTAGGTCCTGTCTGGTTTGGGTGTCGGGGCTGCCGTGGGTGAGGCATGATGGAGGGGGGACACAGGGGTGCTACAGGGGGGCGTCACTGGGCTGGAGGGCTTCATTCCTGCAGGTTGCTTCTGCTCATAGGCACTGTGGCAAACAGAAGACAAAAGTCACATATGCTTCGAACATGTTTGTTGGTTTGATGTCCACACTGAATATGTCATGATGGCGGAGCATTTGTTAATTACAGAATTCATCATATGCTTTGTTTTATATCTTACATGAGTTGAAATAAGGCTTTGTCCATACATATCCATACTTATGCAGCAGATTCTGTTTCTGATATGCTTTAGGTGAGGTAAGTATGGAAGATACTACAGATGAAAAGTAAGATATTTGAGAAATGAAAGAAAAAATAGAGAGGGAGTTTTAAAAGAATATGTTTCTTTCATTGTTTTTGAGGCAACTGCATCTTATTTTGTTACTTTACTTTACAATACTTAAGGGCACCATGTCAGAAACACATATCTTTGAATTAGCAAACAAAAGAGAGATAAATCTAAGTGAATGGTTCACTTTATCATGTTAAATTGATATATATATATTTTTAAAAGAGTTTGGTAAAAATGTCCTATATTCTCCACATTATTTTAAACCTCTTTTGTTTGCCACACATTTGTTCTTCCACAGTATCCTTTTTAAATCAAATGTTAGCTCAGACGCATGCTGGACATATTAAGGAACGTCGCACCACCTCTTGGCATAGACTGTGGAGATCTTTATGTAAAGCAAGCTCGGCCAAACGTTGGATTTTTTCATTTCTTGTCACCAGGTGAGCAAATGAATCACGCATATGATTCATCACTTGTGAAAGCATGTCTCTCTGCATACAAGGTCATTATACCAGCATGCAAGTAAAAATACATGTCAAGTATTACAAATCAAATCAGTTCATTTGAAGCTAAAACAAAACGCTCTGCGTCACAGAGAGTTCTGGATGTACTGAAGTAGAATGAGAGATGCCATCAGTTTCTGGTACATCTAATTTGAAATGTTTAGGAAGTGTTTGCAAAGTCCTTTTGAGATAAATAAATAAAAAAAAAAAAATATATATATATATATATATATATATATTTATATATATATATATATATATATTTATATATATATATATATATATATATTTATATATATATATATATATATTTATATATATGTATATATATAATGTAGAGCTGAACAACTGAAAATTAATAAAACAACTGAAGTTCATTATTCAACGTGCCTAAAATAAACTGATGCTACTGATGTCAAAGTGTAAAATATAAAAAATGTCATAATTTTCAAATAAATCTGAAATACTCAAATTGATTTAGTTTTTGCACAAGTTTCGCCATTTTAATTAAATTAACAAGAGTTGGTGATTAAGAGCACAATGTGGAACCAAATAACAAATAGTGGCTGTACTTTTCTCTTTATTCTTTTGTTTAAGAAAATTTTTTGGGCTTTTCCGCCTTTAATTTTTGACAGGACAGCTAGGTGAGAAAGGGGGAGAGAGAGGGGGGAGACATGCAGGAAATCGTCACAGGTCGGACTCAAACCCTGGACCTCTGCGTCGAGACATAAACTCAGTATACGTGCGCCTGCTCTACCCGCTGATCCAACCCGGCCACGGCCGTACTTCTTTTTAATGTTGCCAATTTAATATTGAGTTGTCTTTCGGAGGGATATTTAAAGTCTTCTGGAAGTATGTTTAGGTGTCGTGCGGTGCCCACCTGACATTGTACGGGCACTTCTCTCCATACCGGAGTTTGAAGGGCCGTTCCTGACTACAGTTGGAGCTCAGCTCTGAACACGGGCTGTGCAGCTCCCTCTTGATCTTCAGCTGCAGTCCGTGGAAAGCCACTACACACCGGGAGAGAAGGAGAAAGATGGAGAAAAACTAATTCAGATGCTGAATGACAATGAACCACCTCACCTACCAAAGAGCAACTTGTTACTGAAGGTATCAAATAATGGGGGTTTTGAGAGCAGGTGCAAATTATTTTTTTGTAATGAAAGGTGCAGATCTTTTTTTTTCAGTGCTAAGTTTTTAAGCAGAATATTATTTTAGGCAGGGTGAATAAGCCCCTGAAAAAAGCATTTATACTATCACTGGACTGAAATTCACTTAATTAAAGCGGAACTCTCGCCACAATGCAACCTAGGGTCTTTTTGTGAATGTACCCGAGTCAAACTTTAGTTTAAAAGCATATTTAGGACGGAAGCGCCACTTTAAGATTCACCGTATTCTTGTTTTTGGGTCAAATGGCCTTTTGAATGGGAGAGCTAGGGGCACTTTTATGCTAGCCTCAAAATATCTTTAAACCTTTCTTTTTAGTAAACTCTGGGTCCACAAACAATGTTCTCAATGCTGAGTTAATGTGTAGAGCTCCTGGAGATACTCGGAGCAAAGTCTCATGTTGTGTCGAGTCTTCTTAGTGGTTAAAAATAGATATTTTGAGGCTAGCATAAAAGTGCCCCTAGCTCTCCCATTCAAAAGGACATTTGACCCAAAAACAAGAATACGGTAAATCTTAAAAGTAGCGATTCGGTCCTAAATATGCTTTTAAACTAAAGTTTGACTCACGTACATTCACAAAAAGACCCTAGGATGCATTTTGGCGAGAGTTATGCTTTTACTTTATCCATTTTTAACTTTTAGAATTAGCAGCTGTTTATGGCAGGATGAGCCATTTATGTCACATCACTTATAAAAAACATTACTAAAAACAATCAAATTAATACATTTTGCTTCTGGTTTTAATTGCTTGCTTTATGTTCCTGTAGCGGATGATGTGACAGTCCATTAGACAGTATGTCACAAAAGGACAAAGCTGTCCAACCCTTCTTCTGTGTACTACAGTGTGGGCCACGTGCAGCAGCTTTCCCCACATTGGAAAAGAGCCGTATCACAGTTCACTGATTAAGAGAATTCATGATAGATAAGGCTTTTCAAAGCATCCGTCCACCAACAGATTTGACATCTCTTTGACATCACTTACACAAACAACTCACTTCAAATCTCATTTGTTCAGCTTTTTCCTGACAGGGACTCTGTTAGTGAAATATGACAATCATAAAACTGGGTGTGCGGCGCGCTGCCATAAATGCTTTATCTGCTTTCAGCTGGCTGTCAATACGTTCCAGACGACAACAAAAGGGCTCATTGATCTGAAGGGGGTGGGGGGGAGGGTGGGTCTGCATGCTCTACCTATGGCCCCACAGTGAGCCTGGTGCATCTGAGAGGCTGTTAAGTGCCTGATCAGTCCTGATTAACATGCCATCATCTCAAGTCATGATCAACGCTAATCCAATTGGCTGCGCTTCTGACGAAAACCCAGTTAGTCTGAATGAAGTCAGGCTCGGGTTGCCCCGCCAATCGCCGTCTCACCGCGACTGCACACAAAGCAGCGGTGAGGCCGCCCCCACAGCATCCCACAGTTGAGGGGAATGATTTTTGACCTACGTTTCAGGCTGAGAAACGGCCCGAGTTAAAAACAAAACGACCTGAAATTATGAATGGGAAAAGGAAATCCATCAACTCCTGGTTCAACGAACGTACAAACATCTAGACACGCGATGACCCAAAAGACTCAAATCTGTGCAGTTAGCCACGGAGTATTTTTCTTTTAAATACACCTAGAGTCCGGACGGTCTCTACGGCCGCAAGGAGATGAGGGAGGAGGATGTTTTGGGGAGTTTTTCCTTGGCTGACTGACAGCTGCCGTACGAGCAGGGGTCGATCTGCCAACACCCCCATCTGACGCACAGCCGAGCCCCTGGGGGACGGGCCACACGGGCCCGGCATGACAAAGCCCCGGGGTTGTTCGCAGCCCTCGCTGGGGGCCTGACCTTTCCGGGTCATCGATCGCAGGTCAAAGAGACACTTCCTGAGGGGAGACCTTTGACGACGCTGGCATGGCAGAGTCTCGTTAACGGCTTGCAGAGTCAAAACAATAACTTAGTTTTGAATGTCGAGATCACAATCAGCGTCACCATGTTCACCTACTACAATAAACATCCATTTGTTTTGTGTTCTGAGTTCAGGACAACTCTCCCTGGCTTCTGGCTTGCAGATCACCTCACGCTGGACTACATTTCTTTTCTTCGTTCAACACGGAATCCACATCACTTTATTCAATTTAACACGTGTCCATAAAAATGCTGTGTTCAGCTCTGTGCGTCACATCAGCTATTAACAATAGCTCCGCGTGTGCTGCAGTGCAGGGCCTTAAATTAGAAATGGAAATGTCACAATGGATTTCGTCAGTGGGGTGCCAAGGTACACAAATCAATAGTGAGGGCATTGCCTCTGACTAAAAGAGAGACTTCCTTTTTAGTCCAGAATGTCATGCCCATCACTGCTTGATTGCTCTCATTATCTACATATTGATTAACCGAGATGGTAGGGTGTTTAAAAGTAGAGGCAGTTAAAACGATTACTGGGTCTATTTTGAATGCAAATGTTGTTGTTTTTTTGCTTTTGTTTCTTCTGTGCCATTAACTAAAATATTCTGCAATTTTCTTTGGTCTTTGGAGTCACGATTTAATAGAAATCTGAAAAGCAATTCTTTGTTTTTAGCTTTGCCATACATGTAGGGAATGATTTAGGGTCCAAGATTTGTTTAATCTTCTAACATTTGCTTACCAAACTTCTAATCATTCTAATCATTTTATTTTAAACTGCCATTTTTCTGGCAATCCTTTTGGTACATTATCAAAGAACTCTTGGCCCCAGACGTTGTGTATTCTCAGGTACAAATGGTGTGTTTTGGCAGAACCAGAGTCTACGTTTGCCAGATATTTCTCCAGTCCATTCATAAAAAAAATACAGGTCTTTTGGCAACAGCGAAAAAACCTTCCATTCCATTTTCACCTACTGTAGGTGCTCGCCTTTGCTGTTAAATGACGGAGGCTCAGATCTGCTGGTAACGTGTGGCCTCATTTTACACCTCCTCTACTCCTTCGTTCCCTGCTAAGTTATGCTAATGGTAAGCATCTGTGTTGGAGTTTGAGACAAAGAAAATTTTCCTTCTCCTCCTTCAGCCTGAGGACACTTTCGCTTCGAGGCCGCTCACACGCTGCTTCTGTGCTGCACGGATGGAGAGTGAGAAGTCGACATTGAGACAAACTGCCATAGCTTCTCGAGAGGTGATAAATCTGAGGCCATGACAATATCAAATAACGCTCAGGGAAAGAATTTCCAACCTGCCTTTCTGACACAATCTTTGAAGCTACAGAACTCCTAAAACGCTTTCTCCCTCTCTCCTTCAATTTATTTTTTTCTGTTTCCACCTTTTATTCTCATTCTAGTCAACTGAACAGTTGGATCAAAAATGTAAAAATACTGTTGCTTTACTATTTCTTTTAATTTCATTGAAGCAGACGTGAAACTGCCAGTGTAAAAATCAATTTACGTAAAAAATTTAAATAAACAAATATAGTACAAATAGACAAGAGAGAATTAGGGCAAACATTCAAACATCTGCAAACATTCATTCTAAAAATAAGATTCTGCAATTCATTAAACTTCTGTTAGAAGTTTGTACTATAAAAACATAATATGGTCGGTTCACTAGTTGTTTCTTTTGCTAATGCTAACAATTAGCTCGCTGAGATAGAAAACTAGCTGGCAAACAATCAGGCTAACAACACAACTGGAAACATTACTTTCTGGCTAATGCTAACTATGCTACAGACATCTTTCAGCATTTACAATTAACACTAGTCTTTCACTGCCAGACCTGCTGGCTGCACGAGTTACCATTCTGGAATAGGCTCAAACTGCAGGCTAGTTTGCGTCCGTTTCCTGTTAGTTGTGGTCTTTTCTGTGAGATGTGTTGACAATAAGGAGAATATAGTATATTGCCAGGCTTATCCTGTACACATCAAAGCTGCTTTGTTGCAGTAATGAGATTCCCTACAGGTAATTACTTCCAACCGTACTTGCTGTCTCTCCTTAATCTTACACCTTCTAGCTATATCTCTTTCCATCTTCATCTCTGTCTCTACCTCACCGTCCGCCACTGCATCTCTCGGCTCGGTGAAACCCATATGGGAGAGCTGCCGGCTGGGATGCCTGCTCGAGCGCCCAACCACGGTGCCCTCACCCTCCCGCCATCTGTTAGTGCCTCTCCAGTCTGCTGCCGGTTTGCCAACAGGACAATTCAGATGGTCAGCAGTCTCCTGCCACCGTGGCCACCCACCCTGGCTACCTCTGAAGGACAACGGGACAGTCTCGGTGACCTCTGGTTCTCTCTACTGTACACCACGCCGCTCCTCCATCTTGGATTTTAGGGTACCGGTAAGCTTATTCACACCCAAAGGTCAGCTTTCTTATACTGTTGTGGTTAAAATACAAAAATCAAGCCAGATGAATGGAAAGGATTTGGGAGGGCAACATATGTCAAGGACATAAAGGAGGATGAGGATTAATTGTAAAATATCTCTGAATAAATAAATTCATTGAGAATATTCAACAAAATCAACAACAAAAGTTGCAAAATCCGGGTAAGACATATAAAGGCATGCATAAAGTTTGTATCACGGGAGCAAGACTTTTCAGACACTGTTCACGTCAGTCTGAGAATTGTTTGTTTTGTTTGGTTTTTAATCTACTCTAGGCAACAAACAGGACCGTGCTGAGGATCTCGGGCTGTGATCTGGCTCACAAGGGGTTGAAAGGTCTGTGATCTAGCTTAATGTCAGTCCCACTGCTGCTTAATCAAACGCTTTCAAAATCGTACAATCTACTGTTATAAGAGGTTGGCGATAAATACCATATGTTTCTCTTTGTTCTAGTTCCTCACTTCTGCATTTTGTCCAACTTTGTTTCCAGGTTGAAGACTTTTGAGGACATAGGGAAGACTTGTTTTGTGTCTTTTCTCACTGTTTCACGGGCGTTTTGGCTCATCTGAAAGACATGTGCTCGCTCCGGGTCCCACTGAGCTCCACTCACTCCATTTCTGTCCCCACCTTGGCACTACTTCCTCTAAAAGTGGGCCGTGCCAAGTCACCAGTCACCGTGTGCAACCACCAAGCACAACCAGGTAAAGAACGACTAACTACCTCAGCTCAAGTCTGGCCATATCATTTTTTTTTATTTATCAAACTCTTAGGGAGTATTCTTAGAAACTGTATTTGTTATCTTTCAGGAAAAAAATAGAGAAAGGAGGAAATGTTTTCATGCTGTATACCAGGAGGCCAAACAAGCCTTCAACTGAAAAGGATACATGTTGTATTTACTAATATTAAACTGCCAGATTTAGAAAATCTAACCATACTGGATGGTTTTCACAAAAAGCACTTTGAGAAAAGGTCATGTAGCAGCACGATTTTATTCTACAAAAATTCAAAACAGCCATCAATTGACAGCGGTTTGTCCTAGCTGGAGTTAAAAATATCACTTCAACCCCCTAAAAAAAAATCTACCACAATATTCTGATGTTTATGCAAATAAATAACAGCACAATAATATCTCAGCGGTGGTGAGAGGTACACGGGCAACAGAGGTAACGGAGAGACAGATATATATACACACATATATATATATATATATATTTAGAGAGAGAGAGAGAGAGAGAGGGAGAGAGAGGGAGACACACACCCCCCCATGCACCTGTCTGCAGACCTGCAAGACTGCTGCAGCTCTCCAGAAAGCACTTGTGCGAGCAAAGGTGAGGGTACCGAGAGACACGGAAAAACACACACCACCACATGCACTCTCCGCGAGTACAAACACACCAGTCGGGTGAAAAAACACTACAGATGTTCACACGCATAAACACAAGCACCAACGCATGCACACAAACACACAGAGACACAGAGAAAAGCGACGTGGTCTCTTACTCACAGTTTTCAGTCTGGAAGTCTGGAACGAACTGCTCGTCATTGTCGGGAACTTGAGCTAAAGACACGAGCAGAGAAGAAGAAAGGGAATGATTGTTTCTGATGTTGATGGACAACGCAGCATTGATCACAGCTCTGTACAGCCCACTACCCTCCTCTGGCAAACAGTCTCCTGGGATAGTAGGTTGGCTTATCCCTGTATTGTTTGCCTCTGCTGTCGGTTAAAGAACACAGCTGCGGAAAATATGTTCTACAGGAAATCAGGGCAAGGAGTACTTTTTTTTTTCTCTTCGCACCCATGTTTTCTTTATTAAAAAAAAACAAAACAACGTACAATAAGGTTTGATATGCTTCAACAGCCTCTGGGTCGTCACAGAATAATCTTTATCTTATGAAGTAATTTGTGTCTATTATTAAATCCTAAAAGTCTCATTTTTGTCAAAGTGAAAAATACAATTATGATGCTTTTTCCTTTAAGAAAAAAAAAAATCTTTTTAACAAAATAAATCATGAATCAAATGAGATTTTACCAGCTAAAAACCATCGGCCCACAAAGTGCGTTCAGTAGTCATTCTGGTGCTTTCGTATCGTGTTACGCAACCTTCATCCACACAGGAAGATTGTCCCGTTGTAGTTGTTATAATTTACTTTTTTTAGGGCTTCTCGTCAATGCTGGATTTACATCGTATTAAATTAAATCTTTCTTTATTCTATTGCAACAATTTGCCTTAACGGTCTTGTATCAACATACAGACACTCGCAATCTGAATTTTTATTTAAAACAGGTTGATTTTTTATTGAAAATTAGACACTAGATTTTGATTTTATCTCTTATTTGTTAATAAAATTAGACTTCTATGGCTTAATATTAGAAAACAATTACATGTGAGCAACCAGGAAATGCACAAAAAAAATTACAGATCTGAGAATATCAATGTACAAAATAACCTTGAAATGATATGAACAATATGTTTTATATGATTTACGAAAAGAAGTTGTACAATGAACCATATTTTCCAACAAACTCCAGCCCGCGAGGGATTTCACATTTTGCTTTAGTCGACCATCTACTTCCTAAATCCACTTCCTGAGGTCGCCTTGTCCATTGACTGCTCCGCAGCCTCGGCTCTCACTCCTTGCCAGCAGCCAAACACCCATTGTTAACAGTATCTAATTGGCTTCTTCCCTACTGGTGAATCCACCTGTACCTACCGAGTTAGGTCTGTTCCAGACCTTCCAATGCTTCGCCTGTGCTTCAAACGCCCCTGCGCTCAGGCTAATGCTAAAATAATGAAGCCTGCTCCGCTCAGGCTCCAATTAAGCATGTACATATTTATATCACACATATTTACACTCAGAGACAGTTCTCCATGTCCCTCAAGTTCGTCCCTCTCTCTGGCAAAAGGCAAAAGGAGATTTAAATGTGTCATTAGCACGTCTATTTATACACACAATGGGGTGGGTCCTCATTATCACAGGTTCAGTAACATGTTTCGACATGTCGAAAGATCTTGAAAAAAAATCCCTGATTCTCCATTTTTGTCACTCCTGATATGACTAGAGATGGCTTTTTGTCTTGCCAGAGGTGTGAATTAAAGAGAGAGTAAACAATCAACAGATCAAGAGGAGAAATTGCTCCATATTTTTCCAACAATGACAAGCGGGTAAAGCTATCAACAGTCTAATGTATGCAAATTTTTTTTTTTTTAAATACAAATCGCATTTTAGCCTGGTTGAATTCCTGTTTTACTCCACGTTGTTGCATGCTTCCTTAAAGGGCCACGACGTGAACATTTGAATAATATATTAACCGAACAACAGATATAAAGACCTATGAAAGACCTTACATTATAAATCATACTCATACTTCTAAAAGCCTCAATGCTTTTAATCCCCCCCACCCTTTTCTCTTCACTGAACAAAACCACAACATCCAAATCTGCCAAACAAAAAAATGAAAAATATGGAAACGAGGGTGGAACCGAAAAACAGCTCCCGTCTCATGATTACAACTCAAACAAACTTCACAGAACCTAACTTGGAAAGGGACAAAGAGAGACGAGATGAGACACACACACACACAAAAAAAGGAAGAAGGCAGCAGTGTTCCTGTGTCCAAAAAGGAAGAACAGGATGGATGAGTCACCGGCCTAAGTCTGTGAATGAGCCAGCTGATCTCTGCAACAAACTCCTGGAGAGAAGGGCAGAGCTGGAAATCTGCCGCCATTCACAAAACTGAACAAAAAAGAGAGGGAAAAGTACAGAAGGGAGAAAAAGGATCGAGGATAAAGACGGGAGAAGTTGTAAACATGAGGCCTGAGCGACACAGAACATCGGAGGCGTTCCATAAACCTCACACAGATGTGTGTGTGCGAGGTTGAGTTTCAAACAAATCTAACATTTTGCCTGCGTTGATTTCAAAGACAAATTATGCTGTCAGCACCGGAGACATCATTGCGTAAGCAAAAGCAACAAAAAAAAGTAGAGAAATGTCTAAAGAATGAGACTTTTTTTCCCCTCCTGGCAAGAAAAGGGAAGTCTAAAAAAAAAAAAAAAAAAACTTGGGTGGAGGTGGAGGGCAGAAGTGGTTTGTGGGGGTCAAACATACGGCTGTCAGCTGACGAACACCCTTAACCTCTCGGTCTTTGAGTCGGAAATTCAGTCTGTCCCTCATAATTCCTCCTCTTGTTCCAATTACCTGAACTAATAAATCTTAGAAATGGGAAGGTATTCCTTTTCATCTTAATGGACAGGAAGTCATTCATTAAATCTACAATCTTGAAGCGTCCATCATCACATTGATCCACGACAGGCAGAACTGTAATCTTTAACAGTAATACCTCTTATCAGCCGCCGCCCTCTCTTTTCTCACTTTGGATGCTGAAATATTAAAATCGTGTCTTATTCTTTTTTTACACGCCCTGCGGTGTGCGCGGCGCCGCCTCATAATCAAACTGCTGCTCAGATTCGGCTCAACTACTCCAATATCTGTTTCAAAGCACACTTTCCATTTTTTAAAAGCTTTGGATTGCACTGCGAGCATTTTCAAACGTGTTAAAGAATAGATGGAGCCTATAAATGATTGAGAGTCTTATTCACCTGTGTGAAGGTGCAAGCTAAGATTTCTCTAGACACCTTTCTAGGGGATGTATTACGACTCATCCTTATTTAAAAATAAAAAAAAGTATTGAAGATGATTCAATTATACTGTTCACTTAAGGGTTCTACTTTACAACTAGAATTATGGCTTTACAACCTCAGCACTGACTATGTGCTGAAACAGAAACTGGCCTTTCACAGGTTGGCATTTTATTGCTGCAATGCTATGGTAGAAAAACTAAAATTACAAATTATAAATGACTCTATTTACACAAATAAAACAGCATAATATAAACAGAGGCTCACATTTGTGCCTTTTTACAGTAGATGTCGATTTAATCGCATCATTTCTAATTATTCAAATTTCAATTAAAGGACTAAAAAAAAATAAGCCAAACTATTAATTTTACACATTAAAACTGATTTTTCAAAAACAATTTTCACTTGAACTTAAAAAAATAACATTTGATTCTTATAACACTGTATGTTCACAGCAGTACAGTGTAATAAAATACTACTTTTACAAATGATCTAAAAAAAAAACACATAATGTTTACACCGGTGTTTTGGTTTGCAGAGGAAATTCTGGAAATTTGTTTTACTTTTCAGATTTGTATACATGCAAAAACTAGTTTAAATCACCCTTTACAAGCAAGTATGTGTTTTCACACTATACGACTTCACAATCTGTCTGAATTTCAAATCAAAAACTACTTCCAACGACGCTGAAAATGTTCTACTTTTCACTGTAAAATTGCACTCTACTGACATAAACTTTCAGATGACATGCAATATTCAAAGCGAGTTGCATCTCAGTGAGATGCAAATACAAAAGTCAGGCGAAGAAGAGTGGAACATGCACATACATGCACATCAAAGCAATTCAAAGTTAAAATAAGATGAACAATATTCACCACTAACCAAAACTTCGGTGCTGCAGACACGGTGGAAAGAGGACACTCGCACTTAAATCCTGAAGCATCACGTCTCAGTTAGACCACAATGAGCAAGTCTTGCCATTAGAGAAAAAAATATATAAAAAAAAGCAAAGAAATGGATAAATATATATTTTTTTTAAATCAATCGTCGCTTTGAGAGACTGATTCTGGTGTTTAAAAAAGTCTGCGATTATAAGAAAAATTATAGATCCATTCTTTTTTTTTTGCCACCAAGAAATGAAATTGAAGAAGACAAGGTGATGGTACAGCTGGAGAAGATAGAGAGGTGTGCTGAGAGGAAGCAACGAGAGAGAGGGAGAGAGGGAGAGAGAGAGAGAGAGAGAGAGAGGAAAAGAGAGAGAGAGAGAGCAGATGAGAGCGAGAGAGAGCTGGTTACAGCAGAGCTCTGGTGGAGGTGGAGGTGGTGGCGGCTGCTGGCGTGCAGCGTGTTAGCTCCTGCCAAAAGCAGAAGAGACAGTGAGCGTCGGAGAGCCTTCTCCTGGTAATTTGTGATGACACTCTCTGGGTAGAGCCTCCTCTGTCTCCCTCAAGACCCCTCGCTCACAGTCTCTAATGTATGCATGACACACAAGGTGCCTCTTCCACACAGGCTTTTAATTGGACTGCGACGCTAGGCTTGTAACTCCAGGCAGCCCCCCCCCCCACCCCCCCACTCCCCCCTCACAACCTATTCATTTTTTACCCATCTCTTCTCCTTTCTTTGCCCGAGATTTAAAACACTCACCTTCTGCCAGCCAAGTCTCCTGCAGCTGACTGAGGTCCTGGAAGAGCTCTGAAAGGGGGGAACCGAAGCAGAGAACAGGGCTTGAAGGCGGTTAAAAAACACAGTCAAAGCCCTGGAGGAGCATCAGAAACAAATGACTTCATTACGGCGGGCTGATATGCCGTTAGAGCCATTGGAGCTCAGTGGGCACGTGTGCAGCTAATAACAAGTCAATTTGTGTCTCTGACCACTGACAGAGGCTTGTGAGAATCATCACAGGCCGCTGTGTTGTAATTGAGATTCTGTAGTTAGCAGCGCAGGTGGCCACAAACCAATTGAATTTTGCTAAATGTTTAGGAGCCGTGAAATTAACTTCTCCCTCTGCCCTCTGCCTACCTTCAGTGTCCAGAGCCAGGTCAGACTTAATGAATTTCCTCTTTCTGTCATTTGCTGGCCTCTCGCAGCTCGTTGTCTTTTCTTGTGGCTTCTGCACAAAAAAAGAAGAAGACACAAATCAATTCATTGTTTTCCTCATTGGAGCAGTGATTCTGTTGTTGGCTGCAGCACACGTGCAACTAAAAAGAGCTCAATGAGCCACTCATTGATGCCTCACACACTTCTAAAGCCATGCAAAGGGACCTCATCAGGCATAATTAACAAGTTGTAAGATGGCGCATGACCAATAACACTATTATTGTATAGTAGTGGGCACCTTGTTTAGCTGTTTATCTTTGATTATTAGATGAAACCTAAATGGTCCCTGGGGGAGAAATGAGTCTTGGCAGCAGCAGGAAGGAAGACGGATAAGATCAGAACAAATAGAAAAGTATTAGAGAGAATATTTGACGTTTAGAACAAGCAAAGAAATTGGAGATGATGTGAAAGATCTGCATCTGCTATTTGATTCGCTTCAAAGTTTGTTTTTGGTCAATGATAACTCACTTTGGATTTACAGTAAGGCACTTGCTGGTCGTGAATTCTATCCATTCTGCACCGCTGTGGCTTTAATTGACGAGCGATCTGCAAAGTCCCCAGAGTCTCCTGTCCGGTCACCCTTCAAATAGCGACATGGATAGAAAGCAGAAAGAAAGAGGAGATAAATGGATGTTTCATTCATTAAGGCACAGTTCAGTTTAGGAACCAACTGCTACAGTTTAAAGACGGAAATTACCGACAACACCTCCGGCGATGCTGTAAAGTTAAGTTGACAATCTGCAAATTCCGTGCGTAAACGAGGAGCGAGTGAGCTGCAGGGCGCAGCAAAAATCTTTTACACGATAAAATAAACTTATGAAGCCGAGGAAGTGTGGAAAAACTCACATGCACTTACCGAGTGACCTCGCTTTCATCCGCGCGTTAGAGTGCCACGGAGCGGCTGCAGGATCTCCACAGTCCCGGCTGCTGCCTGCGCTTCTCCCCGCTCACTGTGTTGCTTTCTAGCGGCTTGGCATCGCCTCCCGGGGCCTCCCACGGAAACAAGCCGCACTCCGCTTCCTATTGGTTGTCAATGTCTTTCACTGGATCAGATTGCTGGCAGTCAATCACGCACGGCTGCAGGCGGTGAGCACCGGAGAAGTCAACGGTAACATTAAAGTGTCAAGCGTTTTTAAATATAAAAAAAGAAGTTTGGACTTTGGAGTTATTTTTAATAGCAGATTAACAAATATGTACCCTACCAAATTCATGCGTAGTTTTTGAAGCACACATGCAAACTGCACCTGCACACACACACACACACACACACACACACACACACACACACACACACACACACAGTCCTGTCTTTACCCTCTCTGCCTCTCGTTTTCCTCGCACACACTGTGTACACACACACACACACACACACTCCTCTCCCGGTCAAGTTTGTGTCCATGGTAACTGTGTTTTGAAGAGTCTCCAGAGGACGTGCTTGGAGCGCCAGCTCTTGCCTCTCCTGTAAGGGATACATTGTTGGGAGTACCGGTGACCGCAGAAGGCGCTGACCTGGAAAGAAAGCACAGGTCACCGGGCAAAACTGAGGACAGCTTCCAAAAAAACACACTGCTTCCTAATACACACACATGGCTGATACATAAATTGTGTAACCTATAAGCTAGTGTACTGGGGGGAGTTTTAATCGTGCTGTTTCCTGCAGCTTTGTGATTGTTTTTTTATTATTATTTTTTTTACATTTAACACTGTTTAGGTTGTAAGTCGTTAGCCAGGGAATTGTTGATTCATGAAATTTGGCAAAGTGCTTAAAATGAAAAAATATAAATGGAACAACATGTGAAAACAAGGCCAGCTGTTTAGGATAGCTACCGGATACAGTATGGCTGTCTCAGGCCTGCTAGCTAAGTCAGCTAAACTAAACAGGTGTGCTATGCTAATAGCTTGACAACATTTTTTGCAGTTGTTTTCTAAATGGCTATTAAAACTGTTCAGCAACATACTTGATATTGTTACCCGTTTCCTTTAACTTAATACTGACTTAATATTATGAAATGTACTTACCTAATATTGTCATTCTGACTGTTGTATTCCTGACCCTTCCTTAGCTTTCTTTCTGACATTACATGGCGATACCAGGTGTGTGTGTGTGTGTGTGTGTGTGTGTGTGTGTGTGTGTGTGTGTGTGTGTGTGTGTGTGTCAGTCAGAGGTGGAAGAAGTACTCAGATCTTGTACTTAAAAAGTAAAAGTAGCAATACCACACCACAGTGTAAAAAATAATAATTAAGTTAAAACCATGCATTCAAAGTTTTAGCAAAGTAAAAGTACATCAAATACTTACTCAAAGTAAAAGTACTCATTATGCAGAATGACCCATTTCAGAGTTATATTATTGGGTTATAATTATTGATTCATTGTGTAGCTTTTTTATCACTTTATATACTGCTGGGCAGCTTGTGAATTTCCACTTGGGGATCATTAAATCTTAATCTTTAGTAATTTATTATCATTTCTATGTTGATTATATTTTGTTTTATCTGAATCTGCAAAGTAACCAGTGACTCAAGTTATCCAATAAATGTAGTGAAGTATAAAGTACTGTAGCAGAAAATGGAAATGCTCACTTAATGCACAAGAACTTCCATATTGTACTTAACTACACTACTTGAGTAAATTATGTACTTAGTTACTTTCCACCACTTGTGTGTGTGTGTGATACATTTTCCCTATCTCAATGGAGGATCTAGGCGGTGTCATATGTTGTAGATGTTACAGATTGTAAAGTACTTTGTCACTATGTCCCATGTTGGGCTACATAAATACAATTGACTTTACTTGTTTTTTTTTTAATGGCTTTCTCTCATACCTTACATTGATTTTTAATCCAGTAAAATGTAAGCAGCTTATCATTTTACAAACGATAAAAAAACAATGGTTTGATGGCATATGTATGTCTAACAGGAGTTATAGCTAAAAGTACTCTGCGGTAGTAATGGAGAAAATTAAACTGTCAGATTTACAAGTAGTGTTCCCTACCACAACCAGGACTAATCTTGATTTTTTATTTTTTTTTTAACTGTAGTGGCTAAAATGTGTTTCTACAGTGCACAACAATCAACAAAGATTTCCCCAGCACTGATACAGGACAGATCTAGGATAAACCCCACAAAGGGAACTTTACCATTGCATTAAACACTTGACTGAAAGACGGACATATCGGAAGCCAGCAGTGGTCACGCTGATGCCATCTTGGATCCAGGCACGGTTACATTACCAGGCAGATGAAGTGGATGTGAAGTGAAGTACTGTGTCACTCCTGCTGAACCCCCCCGAGGACGGAGAAACGCAGTTCAAGTGCAGGCGTCCACCCATCTGACACCGCGACATGCAGTAAACAAAGTGCCACTGCAGACAATAGGATTGAAAGACTTATTTTGGTTTAGTTGTGAAGACTGGTGCTTCGGTCTAATGAGGTCCTAGCAGGCGCCCTGAAAGTCTAACTGGAATTGACATTCATTTTTAATTATGAAATCAGTGTCTTAGGGTTTGTTTTATACTTATTTGGTCAAAATTGTAACTGTAATCACGCTGCTAGGTTAGTATATAAGTAGAAAGTTTGAATAACTTACATAACTTACTTTTTCCTTTTTGAAAAATAGAAAAATATGCACAATAGCTGCATGCATGTATCATTACACATCCTCACACAAAAAGTGAGAATTCAATTTAGTTGGACTTTATGTATCATAATGTGCATTAAGAGGTCAAAGGTCAATGTACAAAGAACACCAGAACAATGTGTCAAACAACAAAATCTTTTTTTTATTATTATTATTATTTCTATTATCACTTTTCCCAGTTAACATTGGGAGGCAGAACATTTTTTTTTTTAGACAGAACATGGTGTGATTTCTAGAGTGAAAGCAGTAAGCGGACAAATAAATAAATACTATGTACAAAAATACAACCTCACTGTACAAATGCAGCACCGTACAAAACAATGAGATGGGAGACTCGTCAGACCTCAGTCTCCACTGGCGTATGGCACTTTTAAAGACTGAAGCAGGCGTGCAATTCAGTTAATAACAACACATTTATCAGGTATTGGTCTCGCTGGTAGATCTGGAACAAATCACCCCAAACTTGAAATTTGTCTTTGGTGAGACTGAATGAGATAAATACTATTAAAATGCAGAAACGTAGCCTACTGAATCATTACCATTACCATCCAGAATAATGCCATATAACAGGAGACTCAAATGAAATATAAGCAGTTTAAAATGAATAAAAAGTGCATTATTAAATCATTTATAGATGGCATGTGCACGTCAGTTGCTGTAAAGTGCCTCTGAAAACTGTAACTATTGGATGGGATTGATTTTCAGTATTGATTCTTTAAATCAAGCTTGTACTATAAATGTCAATAGTCATTTCGTATTTAGACCTTAATTGGTCAATGCACGCTTGTATACGCAGCGGACTGTAAACACTTAACCGTAGACATCAGAACAAATCAATGACCAGAGGAGGTCAAACTGCTTCTTGTGATTATCCAACTCTACAGTCACTGTACCAGCATACAGTCTGATTAAACACTAGGCTCTTTTCTGTTGCCTTCATTTCATTTTTTTGAATGAGTACCTGAAAACAAACACAGGATCTCATAAAAATGCAGCCATCTTATAAAGTATGATATGGTTAAACCGAGCAGCACTTTAGACGTAGATCGTAGACGATCAATTTCCACAAGTATCAAAACAGATCTCGGTCACTCATGCAACACAGAGTGTGCACACAATTGTTAAAACTGTCTGGAAATCTCTCGTGCGACGTAAAACAAAGAGTGTCATGCATTTTTTATGAAGATCAATAATCATTCCTAAGCTTTCCACTGACGGAACGGCAACACGGCAGATCCAAAACATGACAAGGATGACTTGCAGGAACTATTAGAAGAAAGCAAAAGTGATTCTTTGTCTTTTCACAACGTGAAGCCATTCATGGGTGAAGCGCTGAAGAAATGCTGAGCAAAGAAACTTAATTTCTCACTAAACGCTTGGCTAAGATCGTCTGCAAGCTCCAGATATGTCAGCTTCAACAGCAGCGACCTCTTTCACTGTCCATCATGCATCAGGGGTATGCAAATGCAAAAGTCTGTTAAAAAACATCAATAGCAGCAAAATATGAATAAATAAATACATCATATCCCCAAAAAACACATTCATCTGTGGGTTTTTTTTCCACATGGCACAGATCACAACAGCAAAAATAAAAACAGACTTTTATAAAATTGGACTTCCCGAAATAGTCTCAGTATTTTTGGAGCTAAACTACACGCTGTTGACCGAAGCATCATTCCTTAACACACCTTATTCTGCATTAAATAAGGGCTACTCAGTGACGTCTCCACGCTGCCGGCGATACATACTGAACCTACAGTTTGCTACTTTGCGCTGGGCTGTCAAACAGGCATCAATGCCTCCCTGCCCCCCCCCCCCCCCCCCCCTTTACTAACGGGCTGTGATGATCAACTTGTGGCTCGCTGCTCTCCAGGTGCTTGTGAGGACTCGAAAAAGGCCTTGACCCGATCAGTCTTTGCTCTCGCTGCGCGTTTGTCTGATGACGGAGGAGAAAAAGCTTCGGCATTGTGGCGCCCCCATCAACATGGGAGCCTGGTTCTTGTGGACGATCTCAATCTGGTGTTGGAGAGAAGCAAAGAAGCTACGATTTAGTTTAGTGCTGCTTGCTGCATTACAAAGAAATATCTAGAAATAAGTGATCTAACGTTGTCATCGGTACCATTTCCTGTTCTCTGTGCCCATTTTCCTCCTTTGGGTCAAGAAACTGCGGCCCAATGACCCACCTGCTCTAATCTAATCAGAATTATAGATCGCACCTGAGTAGAGCTTTCAAAGGCCACTCTCCTCCCCCCAGCCAGCAGATCCTTCTTTCCTCCTTTGATTATATTAATTGATTAGTCAATAGACAGACAATTTTGATAATCCATTAATAAGACAGGGTCATAGTGTGTCACAATATAAACTCATGATAATTCTATTCCTTAGGCAAAAGCACGTTTACACAATGGGGCCTGTTGGGTCAGTCCTTACCTTGATCTACCAATTTGGTCGTAGCAAGATAGCTCAACATCTACTGTACGATCCAGATTACCATGACATTTGGTATGGAAATTCATTCCAAGTATTTTTCAGTGACCCCCTTGGGTAAATATTTCCACATATATCCAAATGTATTGACACGCAAATGTAAGTGTTGAGTTATTGTATTTAGGATATAAATGCTGTGGTATGTGGCATAAATCTAATCTACATACTCGTCCCTATACAAAATATTTTTTTTTTTGTATTTTGTAAATTACATCAGAAACATTACACTCAATCATGTTTAATGATAGCCTACAAAAGCTGGAAATTACTAGAGTCAAGTACAACAAATGGCAGCTTTCCTTTGAAGGGAACGTGGTCCCTTTAATGCAGATGGTAGCATTTCCTCTCCCCATTACTGCGTTTAGACTTTTAGTGCAACAGTATAATGATATGTGCTTGATATGACAACCCTTGATGGTTGATATTTGTTGTTCCATTGATCTACAATTTCAACCTTTAACAGAAATGGCACCATTGTTGGGAAACAGAATATTGTCAGATATAATACCCATGAAGACCATACTTTACCATAATCCAGCATAACGTATGTTGCCATTCTTCATAAGAGACATAAACCCCAGGGATTCTCAAAGCTCGTCACATTAAGGACCCTCAAAATTGCACTTATAAGCCAACAGGCCCCATTTGACAAGAACCCAGATGGCTCATTGGAATAGTGTGAAATCACAGACAGGACTATTGTGTCAAGTGCATGTGTCCACGAGATACTAACAGAACAGAACAGGGAACTGTTCTTAAAAGCTTTGCTCCACAGCACCACTAGTGGTCAAAAACTCCTCAAGGTACCTTTAATATACCCATCTGAAACATAAAGGTGGATCATTTCTGTGTTTGGAGACTCTCCACATTCTGCGACTGAGAAAGGGTAATCAGTTTGTCAGGTCACACCTCTTCTGAGTGGAAAAAAAAATGCAAATAAATCTTTATTCACACGATTCTTGTATTTTAAAGATCTTAAGTAAGGGTTAATGTCCGACGAGGTGTCCATTGTCAGGTATTAATGCCCAACGGTGAGGCGTGATAAACACAATGAATGAATGAATGTAGCATGCAGCAATCAGTGGTTTCTTTAAGGACACTACAGGAGTTCTAAGCATTATGAGGAACCATCCATCCATCGTCGTCCGCTTATCCGTGGTCGGGTCGCGGGGGAAGCAGCTCCAGCAGGGGACCCCAAACTTCCCTTTCCCGAGCCACATTAACCAGCTCTGACTGGGGGATCCCGAGGCATTCCCAGGCCAGGTTGGAGATGTAATCCCTCCACCTAGTCCTGGGTCTTCCCCGAGGTCTCCTCCCAGCTGGACGTGCCTGGAACACCTCCCTAGGGAGGCGCCCAGGGGGCATCCTTACCAGATGCCCGAACCACCTCAACTGGCTCCTTTGGACGTGAAGGAGCAGCGGCTCTACTCCGAGCTCCTCACGGATGGCTGAGCTCCTCACCCTCATCATCTCTAAGGGAGACGCCAGCCACCCTCCTGAGGAAACCCATTTCGGCCGCTTGTACCGCTCGTATGAGGAACATCATTTTTAATCATTTCACCTGTAATTTAAAATCACTAGAATGTATCCCTATTATATAATGATGATTGTGAGTTTCCCACATAATGAAATTCCATAATGCAGCCACAACTATGCGTCCATATGGGTTCTTGTCAAATGGGGCCTGTTGGCTTATAAGTGCACTTTTGAGGGTCCTTAATGTGACGAGCTTTGAGAATCCCTGGGGTTTATGTCTCTTATGAAGAATGGCAACACACGTTATGCTGGATTATGGTAAAGTATGGTCTTCATGGGTATTATATCTAACAATATTCTGTTTCCCAACAATGGTGCCATTTCTGTTAAAAAATTGTAGATTAATGGAACAACAAATATCAACCATCAAGGGTTGTCATATCAAGCACATATCATTATACTGTTGCACTAAAAGTCTAAACGCAGTAATGGGGAGAGGAAATGCTACCATCTGCATTAAAGGGACCACGTTCCCTTCAAAGGAAAGCTGCCATTTGTTGTATTTGACTGTAGTAATTTCCAGCGTCTATAGGCTATCATTAAACATGATTGAGCTCAATGTTTCTGATGTACTTTACAAAATAATAACCTTCACATGAGAAGGATTTAAAAGAATACCTGTAATACATTTGGAGAGTAACTGAGCTCTGTTTTAAAGATGCTACTTCAAGCACTTAAATGCATCAAGTGCCCCATTCACAGAGCAATGTGGCTCTTAGAAAATAAAAACAATTAGAACAAATTATCTATGTAATGTACTGTACTCCCTGGCACATCCAAACTGAAAACAAAAAAGGTTTTATATTTAAAACTTAACAGTGGCATTTCACCAGAATTACGTCTGGAAATGCAGTCAAATTTCAGTTTGCAGACCTAGTTATCTTAGAGACAGCGATGCATGTCATATGTCGCTTCAAAATGCAAATGGTTGGATGGTGTTAAATATGTTATGCATGCAGGGGAACTGAGATGAATTTGCATAGTTGTTGTTGTTGTTGTTGTTAATAATTAGTAGGTTAACATCCCATTTGAACTGTGGTGTTTTTATAAGCATTTGACAGGTTGACTGATTCAAATTCAGCTCTGACATACAGTATGAGTAACTCACCGTGGAAATCAATGCAGCACAATTATTGATCGTCAGATCCTAACTTTGCTTTGTGGAGTTGTGCCAGCAGATACAAGAGCACTTGCAGGCTACCCGTTTGGTCATGCAAAGGTTTTTTTTGTTTTTTAGCTTTGCCTGAGCAATCCATATGTAAATCTCTCGGCAGCACTTCATCTGCAGTGGCGTTGTAATTAAAGCCACAACACAAGCATAATCAACGCAAACTGAGGAGTTTCATTATGAAAAATTAGCGACTTTGACAGAGGGCAAACACTCGTCGAAGCACATGTTTGAGAAGCAAATTAGAAGAAGTAGACTTGCATTTGATATAAATTACTGCACAAAATACACCAAGCAATGATCTGTAGGAGAAACGATAAGGACAGATACTGCATTAGATACCAATTGTTCTTTTGATTTTGAAACCAGTGCTTTAAGACCTTATTGGATAGTGAATTTATTTATTCATTGTGGTATAATACATTTATGCAGTATTGCGCAACTGACTGTGTTTTGTTTTGTCTTTTTTTCTTTGTTTGTTGCTCATTATTAACAATCAACCTGCCCCCAGAACTCATCACCAGTCATAGGGATGTCAAATATAGTGCAGTGTCCCATATAAATAAGTCAGGTAAGTAATGTAAGGTGAGATAAAGTCACAAAATAAATGTGGACAATTGTATGGAACATCTCAAAAATAATTTCCAAGTCTGTGCAGTGCATTCCTTCTGTATTACACACTCATGTCTGTAAAGGTCCACACAGGTGTTTTCAGTTATTCTGGATTTGTCCTCTAATCAGGTTCAAGTTAGGTGGAGATATGATGAAAATCACCTGAGGTTACCAAACCCAAACGTCCCCTCTAAAGGCTCGGAAAGAACATGAAAATATCTGCAATTTCAATAAATTCCGCTGGATTTCGCCGTGATCAGTTGATCCGCTCGAGAAGGTGAAATAAATTGGCTATAAAAAAAAACTAAGAGCTCAAGCATTTTTTTAATAAGAACTCCTGTCTGCCTGTTGTCACCTTTCTGCAGCGATGTAGTGAAGTATACTCAGTACACCACCACCGTCACCCTTACATGGTGGTTACAGGTGTAACATACAGATCACACTTGTGATGACACAAAACCTGGAAGATGGGTGTCGTCAAAGGTGCTACAGACTTGTAATGACTTACGGTGCAGGGAGTCTGCATCCAAGGTTCCCCATCAATCTGCATGGGGAGGGATTTACTGGTTCTGTCAGTGAAGAAAACATGTCACAATTAAACTTTGGGAACGTTTTAAATCGTAACATTTTGCACCAACTAAATCTAGCAAAGATGATAACATAAAAAAAAGACATCAAAACATAGCAAAAGGTACGGAAGAGGATTAGGGCCACGAGTGAAAAACAATGATTGGAGTTTTGACTTTAAAGTCAGAATCCAGACTTTTTTTCTCAGAATTCTGACTTCACATCACATTACATGTCATTTAGCTGACGCTTTTATCCAAAGCGACTTACAATTGCTATATATATATATATATATATATATATATATATATATATATATATCAGAGGTTGCACTCCTCTGGAGCAGCTAGGGGTTAAGTGTCTTGCTCAGGGACACATTGGTTGATGGATAATGGTGGGAATTGAACCCAGGTCTCCCACACCAAAGGCATGTGTTCTAACCACTGCGCCATAACCACCCCACTTTAAACTCAGTATTATACATTTTGTTTCACATGTGGCCCCAATCCTCTTCCGTAAAAAGGGACAAAATCATGACAAATAAAAGTGCGTAGTGGTCCAGTTGACCACTGACCTGATGGTAACGGAGGAGCACTGTGCCAGGCGTCTCCCAGCGCTCTTCAGGCCGGTGTAGATCTGACCCATCTCCATGGCTCCTTCCAGCCCCACTACCTCCAGCAGCTGGTCAGACAGGTCTAAACCACAAAGAACACATCTTTAAAAACACTTAAAGTCCAACCAACCAGAGCTGCAGCTGCTGGCATGGCTGCCGATTCATATTTAAAAACTGGAAAATTAGAAAATTCTTTGAAGACATGCATCGTATGTTTGTTACTGAATGCACAAACTGTAAAAGTCCAACCAGTAGCTATGAAGTAGTGTTTTTAGACCGCTAAATATGCTAAAATGTTTAAATGAATGATTCGATATCTAGTAAATGCCCCTACAGTAAATGTCGCTGACGTCATCTTAAAACCAATAGACTTCCACACGAAGGGAGAAGAAGAATGAGGGATTAAGGACATTCGCTAAGAAAGTGAGGAAAGAAAGAAGAAAATGAGAAGCAAAGACATGACGTGATGTTTCTCACTTCAGAAACATTTAACATTCAGTTAAAAAGAAAACAAGGCAACAAGAACAACAAGCTACAAACACAACGGCTATTAATTAGATTGCATCGGCAATGCAAAGCAAATCTTGTGATATTATAATTATTAATTTCTCTGTTGTTTTGCAGTTATGAGCATTGATTTTGCCCCTGCTGGAAGCCCAGTGTCACGCAGGGCCCATCTGTTTCAGCGGCCCGTTCTGCCTCCGACTCTCCATCGACTCGTCCCTCCACAAATTAAGAAGCTGCTGCCTCGCTGCTGGGAGCATACAGACACTAATTGAAAGTAAGACCCAGTTTTAGGCGCTTGGTGCGTGCGACCGGTGCCGCTCCATCGCTGTCATGTTAACCGTGACGCGTTGGTTTCCTGAAGGAGTGTCGTAGGTAATGTTGCTGTTGTCCTGAGGTGTTGTTGTCGCTGCCGAGCTGCGGTGTCCAGCTGTCACCATGGTGATGGACATGCGTCTGCCCCTATCTCGGGGCCGGACGGTGAGTGCAGAGCTTTCCAGGGTCGGAGTGGAAGAGTGTGTGTACATACCCAGCAGATTGACCTGCTGACACCGGGCTTTAAAGCTGCCCCCCCCCTGCCCCATTGTGACTTCTCACGTTAATGCAAACGGCTCACACAGGCCCGCGCTGACACGTATGATGGACAGCGTCACCATAGTGATAGGGATTTCTTGTTGCCTGGGGCTACAAATATCCTGAATTCCCAAGGGTGCCAAGAGTACTGTTGGAAACATCATAAAGCCTTCCTGCTGAATATAACGAGGTCAGGGGGACTCTGTACTAACAGGTGTTTAATAAAAACACAACAACATATATTTGACCTGCATGTCGCGGGTAAAACCATTAACTCCCAGACGACCTGGGGGATTTTTAAACCAATCCGAAATGAGAATACAACTATTTTTGTGTCTATTTGAAGACATTACTGATGCAAAAACACCGTTAAAAGTCGCAATCGGCATGTGAAGCTAATTAAAAAGGAGTAGTTTGACATTTTCTTCCTGAGATTTAGATAAGATCAATGAACATGGGAATTTCTTATTTGAATCACTTACAATAATTTTGGAAGATTGTGCTGAGATGTACATGTCCTTATTTATCTGTTATTTAAATGTTATTATATATATATATATTTCTTCTTTTTTTTTACATGTTAAACTAACTCTGTTAGCTTAGCTTAGCAAAAAGACCAGACGCAGGGGGGGATGCCTCGACATCAACACATCTAAAGCTACCTAATAAACATGTTATATCTTGATTGTGTAAACATTAAAGGAGGAAATAGTATTTCCCAAAATGTTGAACTACTCCTTTAAGATACCACATGCTGAGACAATAAATCTCAATAAACTGCAGACACATGATTTCAAAATTAAGTGACAGATTTAATCTACTATGATTTATTGGTGAAGTTCCATTTTCATTTTGAATCACCAACCATTACTGCTTATCAGGTGCAAATGAAATATTTGGAACAATAATCACAAGTGGACTCCAAATTTATGAAAAATGCCAAATTTAGAAAAAAAGCCATCATGTTTACTTCCCAGAGATAAACTGGGAGAGAAATGGAGTCATCTGTTTACACAAGAAGGATGTTGAAATATTAACACACATGATAAGCAGCCTGAGGCCAAATAAGAAGTGAAACACCCCTTAACTAGCCTACAATCAACATCAACATGTGCCTCACTCAAGTGTTAAAGGCAATATTTGACTGCGATAAACAAACAGGCACCGAGGGTGACAACGCAGACCGAGTGAGACAGTCCATATGGGAAAAAGCGGCGCTGTGGCTTTAATCTCAGCTGCCATGTCTTCCCGTCAGAGTGTGGGAATAAGAAACGCCGTCCTCGTCACTGTCAAACAACTACACCTGCCGAGGCCGGTGGCTGCACTAACGCATGTGGAGCAACAGGGAGAGAGCGGATGGAATAAAAGAGAGACGGCGAGGGAGCAGAGCAGGACCAGCAGCCGATCGGCTGAAAGTTTAACTAAAGAGGAATGGAGGAAGGAGGAGGGTGTGTGGAGGCCGATCCTCCAATGAAAGCTTCAGCTTCATGGGGCTTGTCACGGGGCATCAGTCCCATGTATCAACCCCTCCACCCACACATGCCCCCTCCCCTGCAAAAACCTCAGTCTCATTCTAAATAATTCACTCTGCAGCCATTCCCTTCCACCTGAGGGGCTTGTCTCCTGGCGTCACCAGTGGGACGATTTAACAGCTCCCGAAAGGTCAGGTTATTTTTTTTTATCCCGCAGCCACCTTCCACACACACACACACACACACACACACACACACTAATCCCTGCCAACAGTTTGATCGGTGCATCGTGCTCGGCGGTGCCCCCTCTGGGCTAATGCACTCCTGTGTTTACCTCTAAATACGTCGTTCTCTTGATCTGACAAGTTAGGCTGCTCACCTCGAGGGCACCTTCCACAAGGGTTTGTGCGCGCGCACACAGACACACACACACACACACACACACACACACACACACACACACACACACACACACACACACACACACACACACACACACACACACACACACACACACACACACACACACACACAGGCACAAACAGGCACACACAGATACAAATGGACACAACAGAGACGTAGTGGCACGCAAATACACACTCCCCACTCACACTAAGTGCTTTTCCAGGTTCAGACGGTGGCATTTTTTGTTTTTAGTTTTTTACAACGCACTGATTGATTTTTTATCAGGGATTAATGGAGTGTTCATTGTAGCAAAGGGGTTTGGGGTTTGAATTGATCAACTATCTCCCTCACAGTGTGCGCCACACTGCACATGGAGTACTCGAGGCCTGGACTCAGACTCAAGTCTGACTGGAGTCGCTATTCTCTGGACTCGTGACTCGACTCAAACTCAGGACTCGACAGTTAGTGACTTGACTACAACACTGCATTTCACCTACCCTAACCGTCATATCATCACATTATGAAAGTTATAAGCATCCCAGTATTCAGCAGCACATGTCAGGAGAACATCTGTTTATATTGGATTCATTATTTTAAGACTGAGCTGTTTTTCCTCTCATGTCAACTCCCTCACCACCCCCTTCTGTGATTAACAGTACTTTCTCTTGTTCTCTCAACTTTTCCAACAACTCAAAACACGTTTTCTCTTTATCACAAGTACAGTAAATGCTGCTACTGCAAATTGGGCTCTAATTTGTTAACAAGCTTTACTTTGAAGGTGTTATAACGACTGAAATCCAAAAGGAAACAAAAACTGAAATCACATCAGGACAAAAAACCTGAATAAAGCTCCATAGACAGCTTCACAGAGATCTGTTGTCATGTTCTGATCAGTGAAGTCTCATAAGGGATCTCTAGCAGCCATGTCTGGAGATCCTCACTGACTCTGCATGTTTTAAGCCAGACATTGATTGTAACATCCAGTTAATCCCCGGGTACAGACACACCATCTCAAAATGAATCCTAAAAACACACCTGAGCGGGCAGGAGTTAGACACGATGGGAACGAAGAAAAAACAATAATCCCGAATCCAGAATTGGGCAGGGTGGCCTGAAGGTTAAAGAGAGTGACACCAATGAAAAGACTGAGCAGTAATAGCAATAAGCAATACTCAGCCAAGTCAAGTATTCAATGTGGAGCAACCTTAAATGCCTTAAGAAGGATTGGGGCTTGGGACCGGGAGGTTGCTGGTTCAATCCCCAGACCGGCAGGATCAAATCTGGGTGTGGAAAGTGAAAGAGCTGCGCTTGTCTGTCCCTCATCACCACCACTGAGGTGCCGTTGAGCAAGGCCCTTAACCTCCAACCGCTCCAGTACTGGGCAGCTTCCAGGTATGAATATGTACAAAATGCAACAACGAAGGCCCCGTACTGTTGCCCACCTTAAGACTTGTTTGCAGCAAGAATGGGACAAAATTACACCTGAAATACTTCATCACTTGATGTCTTCAGTCCCTAAACATCTTTTAAGTGTTGTGAAAAGGAATGGCAACATTACAAAGTGGTAAATGCTTTACTGTTCCAACTTTTTTTGAAATGTGTTGCAAGAACCAAAATAGGAATTTTGTTTATTTGAAAAGAAAAACAATAAAAATCACGAGGAACACATTCAATTATGTGCTGTTGTATTGCCTGCATTGAAATACAAGTCAAAGTACATTTAGAAATCACTACTTTATTTTTTTATTTGTGTTTTCCATACTGTCCCAACTATTTCTGATTTGGGGTTGTAACTGTGTGAATGTGACAGGTCGTCGTTGCTAATGAGAAATTGTTCTCGATCGACTTACCTGGATGAATAAAGGTTAAAAAAAAAAAAAATCCATGGCAATTGCTCATTTGTGAGGAGAAAAATACACGTTTCCATTGTACAGAATTTCATGTAAATTCATCTAATAGACCTTTTTCACGGCAGCACAGGTGTATTCAAAACCATTAATGATGGCTGCATTCCACTTAGGAGAGACCCTGGTATGGTGCATGCTGACTCACTGAAATATCTCACTGGCACACTTGATGGAACTGAGCCATCGTTAAGGTTATCAATTTCAGCTGTGGAAAAGGTCCATAGTTGAGATATTTTCTCTGAATAAATGAAAACTTTGAGGGGATGTTGGCACACAATCCTGATCAACACTAAGCGTATTTGACTATGATTGCAATACTTTTTTTTAAGTAGGTCTGATTAATCCTCTGGGCACCATGATTGTGGTATACTAAATTTCATGGCAATCTAATCCCATATTTGTTGCAATATTTCAGTCTGGTCTTGCTTGGAGCGACCACAATATCCTCATCGCAATGGATACGATACTATACTAATAATTCAAATTTTAATTGGGTTGGAATAGGTGTAATGAAAGGTGCTTTATAAATAGAATTGCCATTACTTCTACCACAGCATTGTGGGTCCTTTCACACCATTTCAGCAGTTACCACAAAGCAGCTGACTCATTCTGCTTCTTTCATTCATACATCCCCACTGGCAGGCTTCCTTTTGACGTAAATGGATTCAGGGGTAAGCCCAACACCCCCCCCCCCCCCCCCTCCCCCTCTCAGTCCACTCCTATTAACTGAGCCTGCCCACTGGAGCCTACACAGACCATTAATACACAAGTGACAGTTCCAAACAGTGACATGATTGCACCTCTTCTTTGCAAACAAAACCTGCTAGCTATGATTCACCTTGTCATCTGTGAAATATTCATGCACTCGGAAAAAAGTTTGGTCGAAAGTTTAGTCTTTGATCTATCTGATAGAAGCAAGGACACAGGCTGCCTGTGTCTGATGTCTGATGCTTCGGGGGAAAGAGCCTCCCGCACCGTCAAACCTACTGAACGTGCAGTATTATTGTCCAGTGACAAATCAAGCACAATCTATAGTATATGTGGGGCTTTGAAAGTGCTGTTGATGACCAGTGTTGGGAGTAAGTAACGCCGTTACTCCCAACACTGGTCATCAACGACGTTATTTTTTCAGTAACGGAGTAATCTAATTAATTACTTTTCCCATCGTTGCAACGGCGTTATCGTTACTGTGAATGTAAAGTGGTGCGTTACTACAATTTGGTTGAATGAAGCGCGAGGTGTCAGGCTTTGGCTACACATCAGCTGCCTGGAGAGAGCGGTGGGGGGGGGGGGGGGGGGGGGGGGGGTGATGACATCGTTGCAAATGCGATGCTGATTGGCTGGGTGGGCGGATGCCCTGCTCACGTTGTCTCACTGCACGCTCTGACTACCACTAAACACCAAGGGGGCCAGGCTTCTCTCCTCAGAGTGAAGCCTCCTGTGGCGCCATTTTGATGCTAACAAGCCATCACCCGCCGTTAGCATCCCATTGACTGCCATTCATTTTGGCGTCACTTTGACAGCCAATAACTTTACATCTGAAGCGTTTAAAGACTTCATTTGTCCGTTGTTTATTTCTAAAGAAACACGACAATGTATAAAAGGCTCCGTTACCTTGTACCTCACGTTATGGCTCCGTAGCAGACGTTTTTATAAAAATAGGCTAACGGTTGGGTCATAACCACGAGACTTACTGTCTCATAGTAGAGGAATTACCGTACAGTACAGGAGAAGCTCGCAGGCAGTTTGGACTTAAATCAGCTGTTTAGTTTAATTACTAATGTTAACTAGCATTTTAGTGATCAATAATTATCCTGTGCCTATGTTATCTCCTTACATATACCTACGCTCTCCGTCTCTGATAGATTGGGAATGATTGAGATTTCTCTTGGCACAGCTACCAGAAGACTTACAACGTTCAGACACGTTGCTCACGTCACATCTACGTCATCAAGCTCAGTTTGAGGCTGCGCAGTAACGCTCGGCCATCACCGGAAAAGTGCTTCTAATAGACTTCACTGGTCTCCGTCCAGAGCAACGGGATCTGTTGGTCCAGTTTATATATACTGACTTTGCTAAACACAGGATGGCGACGAGCCAGGGAAATTCAAAGGTAGCGTTCTGGAACTGGAAGTACCGGCACTACTTCTCACTCACACACAATGTTTATGTAACATATACATATATTTTCCGTTTTGTAATGGTATACTATTGTCCTGAAATGAGTTTAGCTCGCCATTCCCATGGATGGCGCTGCGTCAAATTCACACTGGCGCCTGGGCGACGAGTGCAGCAGAAGTAGTTATATACAGTAATATCACACTACATTTAATGTGTTGTGTTTCTTTTCTTTTAAATTGTATGTCTACTGCAATCACATGGAAAAAGTAACTACATTTATATACTGTGAATAATTGTCGTGACATTTTCTGAATCGTACACCCCTGATATATTGTATACAATTAAGTTGCATATTAAACTGGGTGGATGGATGAAAATGAATGGAAATTATAACATTACTTATACATAATAATAATAATAATTCTATGTTAAACACACATGTGGAAGGCACAGTACATTTTAGTAAGCTTATCTTCAATGTGTAAATTGAATAGTTAAATTTCAACAAAGTATTGTTTTAACATAATTTGGCAGCCCCCCCTGCACTAACTCTGAGGACCCCCTAAGGGTCAGGGACCCCCTAGTTGAATATCTCTGCTCTAATAGGCTGTTAACTGCAGGATAAATAGCAAAAGACAACCATAAAACAGTCAGAAAAGTATGAATTTTTATGCTGTCAAAGCTACCTTGGACTGCAAACGTGAGCTCCTTGGGGTCGAGCACCGGTGTCCTCTTGTCTTGGCTCTTTTTGCCCCCCTTGCGGTTACCCCTCCTCTTCTTGCTCTCGCCCCAAAGGTTGGAGCCGCCGTGCATGCTGGGAATGTTGAGAATGGCAATGCCTTCCAAGGAGATGCTGCTGAGGTCCAGAGTGACACCATCACACTTTTAAAAAGGAAAGAAAGAAACGGAGGGAAGAGACTAAATCTGGCTGATCACACTTTCATGACAGGCTAGCAAGTTGCATTTTACTGGCGTTAGAGCAGTGACAGGCTAACGAAAAGCTAAAAAAATAAATAAAATAAAAAAAAGGAAGGCATTATCCACTAAAACACTGAACTGTTCAGAGGTTCGAGTCTTGATATGATTCTGCATCTCTGCCTGGACCTCTCTGAGCCTAAACCTAAATCTGTCCCCGGTCCAAGCCAAAGCTTACATCTGTCTTTCTGGACTCGGACATGGACTCGTCTCTCCGTCTGAGCTTTGACCCAGTCTAAAACATTCTCTTTGTCTAAGCCTGAGACTGAGTCTGTCTCCCTCCGTCCGAGTCCCCTCTTTCTATCTTGACATTCTTTTTGAGCTGAGCCAGGGTATGTGCCTAGAACCGCCATTCCTCTTGTCAATTTGATCTGATTAAGCTAAAAGAAAAAAAAGGCCAGTAACACTCTAAATAGGGGATTTTTATACCAGTATGGATCTTTATGCCTCCTCCCGTACGGTAGGTACTTATTGAGCACTAATTAATGAAGACCTCTGCACTGTGTGGGTAGCTCTGAGAAGGGGGAAGATGAATTGCATAGACACCATCTTCATTATCACTCAGTATCACACACAGCAGGGTCATGTAGGGCTAATTACCTGTGTGTTGAACTGATGTTCAGTGAGAAGCGGGTGGGGAGGTGCAGAGATAGCCATCCCACATCAACACCACATCAAAACTGGTGTACATTTGTGTCACTTCTTGAACAAGGAAGGACCAGAATATTCTTTTTTTTTAACAAGCACCATTATTCTTACACGATTACTTATCTGCACTTGTGTCCATATGGTTTTATCAAATACTTCTAATTGAACAGAGAATGTATGACTGCTTGGGGGTTCACATTTATGAAATAATAATTTAACAAAAGTAGTGACTTTCAAAAATCTTTGCCTTAGTTTCTTTTCTATAGCTAGGGCTCAAAAAGCCAAACATATGTGGTTTGATTTACCTCAACCTCCAGAAAGTCGTGGAGCTTCTTACATGTGGCCGAAAAGGTCTCCGAAGTGCCAAACTCAAAGTACCACAGCTTATTCTTTGTTCTGAAAGAAACAAGACAACAGGAACTGCAAAGGGACCATGAAAAGAGGAAACATAGGAGTGTTTTCCCCACATCAAAATCTGAAGCTTGTAAAGTCATAGCCTCTCTTCTTCTCTTCTGTCTCTTATGTGCTGAGCTTAGGAAAAAGAGACCACTCCGTAAAGGTGTGTTTGATTCACGCTTGAAAAAAGGATTTTCTAAACTACACAGGAAATATACCTCTAATGGTTACCGCTGACCAAAAATCACACAGTCATTAATCTCCAAAGAATGCATAATGTGGCTCATTAATCACATATTGAAGCATGATGATGAATCTAAAGGCAGTTACGGAGGACCTGAGGGAACACACGGGGTGGCCAGTGGGTACCCATGCCCAACATTAAGGCCCAGTGAGGGGTGTAAGAGGGTAATCTAACTGCCCCTGCAATTAACAGAGGACTGTAGTGCTGCTCCCCGGGCTTCCTACAGCACACACTCCCATAGCTAAGGCTGATGATCAACGACCTGGCGGGGGTGAGTTACCATCTGTCCGCACACTGCTATGGTACATGATATTCTCTCATTACTATACACAAATCATTTATTTTTGTAGTGGAATATTCATTACTTGTTGTAGGCAAAGGCATGGCAGCTTTGTTTGTATAGCACATTTCAGCAACAGGGCAATTCAAAGTGCTTTAACCCTTGTGTTGTCCTAGGGTCGAATTTGACCCGTTTTCAAAGTTCTTTATATCAGAAATATGGGTTTCTTGCAACCAAACTGCCCCAAAATAACTTGGATGCATGATGTACGTTGTATGGAACCCGTATAACAATCTTTGCAGGTACAATTAATGATTACTTTCATTGGATTTTGAGTGTTTTATTCAATTTTATAGCATTTTAAATGTTACTATTAGTCAAAACAATTCATAATTTCTGCTTTTTTTTAACTCAAAAATTAAGTATAATGTCATTTAAATTAGGTTTAATGACCATGAATTTCAAAAAGTGTTGAGAAAAGTGCCGTTTTCAATTTTGAACAAATTCATGATGGACTGGAAGACAACACGAGGGTTAAACATTAAACGTTAAAGAGCAGTTAAAAACAATTAAAAATATAAAAACAGATCTAATACGAGAATAAAAGTTACAGTGCAGTATAAGAAATAAACAATTATTTAAAGAAAGGCAGCGTCAAAAAGAAAGGTCTTCAGCCTTGATGTAAAAGAACTGAGAGTTGCGGTGGAGCTGCAGTTCTCTGGGAGTTAGTTAATAAAAACTAAATGCTGCTTCTCCCTGTTTAGTTCTGACTCTGGGGACAGAAAGCAGACCTGTCGCAGACCACCTGAGAGGTCTGGGTGGCTCGTAGTTTACTAGCAGACCTGTCCCAGACCACCTGAGAGGTATATAATGTAGTGTAATGTAGTAGCAGATCAGAAATGTATTTCGGCCACAAGAAGTATTTTGAAATCAATTCTTTGAGGGACAGGAAGCCAGTGTAAAGACTTCAGAACTGGACTGATGTGATCCACTTTCTTGGTCCTAGTGAGGACTCGAGCAGCAGCGTTCTGGATCAGCTGTAGCTGTCTGATTGATTTTTTAAGTTTTTCCAAATCCTGCTGAGACATAAGCAGGGTGCAACATTGACTTTTTATGTCCACCAGCCAAATGGCTAGTGAATGTTCAAGTTTTCTCAGCCACTCAACAGTTTAACATTACTTTTTTTGGCTGGTGAGTGAAGGAAATCTACCAACCATTTGCATATTTTACCAGCATTTGGCTGGTGGCTGGTGCTAATTTTGAGCCTTGGACATAAGTCCTTTAACCCTTGATATATTCTTAAGGTGACAATAGGCTGACTTTGTAATGGTCTTAAAGAGACTGATGAAATTCAGGTCAGAGTCCATGACTACACCAAGATTTCTGGCTTTGTCTGTTATTTTTAACAGTCGACTGAAGCTGAGCGCTGACTTTTAATCGTTCCTCTTTTGCTCCAAAAACAACCACCGCCTTTATCACAGATAGCAGTCTGTGTAGTCTTCATGCTAATCATGCAAGCAGACATCTGTCAGTGCAAACCAAACCTTACAAATAGAAAAGAAATCATGTGGAATGAAAGAAAAAAATAACATTTAACTAATGTTTGAGGGCAGCTGATTTTTAAACTTCTGCCAGCATGAGGTTGTTATTTCTTTAACACTCACGAATGAAAGGGAACAAGAGTTAAAATTGGTCACCTGCACAAATTAAGGCCATGAGGGGTAATTATGGACTGGATTTTGCACTCATTTTTATTTGGCCAGTTGATAACAATGTCACTTAAACAGTAGCAGCACCCGCTCTGTCCGTTTTAATGAGAATGGGTTGATTTATCAAGAGCAAGAAATAAAGACGTCCTCCCTGCTGCCAAAAGAAAGAGGTGACCCATGGCATGAAAATTTCACTTTATGAGGTTTTTTAACATTAATATGAGTCACCCCAGCCTGCCTATGGTCCCCCAGTGACTAGAAATGGTGATAGGTGTAAACCGAGCCCTGGGTATCCTGCTCTGCCTTTGAGAAAATGAAAGCTCAGATGGACCAATCAGGAATCTCCTCTTTATGAGGTCATAAGGAGGAAGGTTACCTCCTCTTTCTCTGCTTTGCCGCCCAGAGAATTTGGCCAACCCATGAGAGAGAGAGAGACATCATGGCTTTCAAACGAGCAAAGTGGCAGTTGGTCAAGGCCCCCCCCCCTCCACCTTGCCCCCCTCCCTCTCCTCCTCAATAGCTACAGACACAGAAATGGCGTTCTGAGTAAAGCTCATTGTGGGACTGGCTCTAGTGGCTGTAATTCTGCACCAAGGCTGAATTTCGGGAAAGAGACTTCAGATACAGTATTAGGGGACCACTAAGGTCTATATAAAAGAGACTTCAGATACAGTATTAGGGGACCACTGAGGTCTATATAAAAGAGACTTCAGATACAGTATTAGGGGACCACTGAGGTCTATATAAAAGAGACTTCAGATACAGTATTAGGGGACCACTAAGGTCTATATAAAAGAGACTTCAGATACAGTATTAGGGGACCACTAAGGTCTATATAAAAGAGACTTCAGATACAGTATTAGGGGACCACTAAGGCCTATATAAAAGAGACTTCAGATACAGTATTAGGGACCACTAAGGTCTATATAAGAGACTTCAGATACAGTATTAGGGGACCACTAAGGTCTATATAAAAGAGACTTCAGATACAGTATTAGGGGACCACTAAGGTCTATATAAGAGACTTCAGATACAGTATTAGGGGACCACTAAGGTCTATATAAAAGAGACTTCAGATACAGTATTAGGGGACCACTGAGGTCTATATAAAAGAGACTTCAGATACAGTATCAGGGGACCACTAAGGTCTATATAAAAGAGACTTCAGATACAGTATTAGGGGACCACTGAGGTCTATATAAAAGAGACTTCAGATACAGTATTAGGGGACCACTAAGGTCTATATAAAAGAGACTTCAGATACAGTATCAGAGGACCACTAAGGTCTATATAAAAGAGACTTCAGATACAGTATTAGGGGACCACTAAGGTCTATATAAAAGAGACTTCAGATACAGTATTAGGGGACCACTAAGGCCTATATAAAAGCATCCAAAGAGCACCATGTCATGGGACCTTTAAATGTCCAATAAAAAACTACTCATCTGTCCACTTTGCCTAACTATATTCATGGAATCTTGCACACTTGATGATGTATCTTTAAGGCATACGGTTTCTGCCTTCCCTGCTCTACCTGTAAAGCACTTTCGGTCAACTGTTGTTTGTTTAAATGTGCTATACAAATTAAATGACTTGACTTTGTTATTTAGGCAATGTAAACCGAAGCAAATCACATACATGAAGTCCCAACAGTTGCCCCAATTTAGTAATTGTAAGAGCCTTAAAAGGAGGGCCATAAATGAAATAAGGCAGTCTTATATTATGAGATAACAGACGTGAAAAGTTGTCATTTTTCTTTTATTTTATTGTTATAATCACAGAACTTCAATACTTTACTTATCGATTATATTAATGCAGATTGTGTTCCAATTTCCTGCAGGTGCAAAAATTGACCAAAAGGTGTTTTTCTGCATTAAAACACGTCCACAAGCTGTGGAGACAGTATTTTTCGTCGATCAACCACTACAGAGCTTGGCCCAGCATATGCTACAGCCCCAAATCGCAAACAGTGGACGAGATAGGGGCCGTAAGCCAAATGCATTTTTTAACCAGTAATATTGTTCTAAACAGCACCAAACCTCGTCAGTAACTTGCTCAGGGTCCCTACACATAAAACGAAGCACCAACAATTAGCGAACCCGGAGTTTATCACAGAAGACTGTTAAGAAAACTTACCAAACTGTCGCAGCAGCCATATCCTCAGCACCGAAATGTCACGTGAGATCTCGCACGTCTATTGCCGGAAGGGACTACAGGCAGTCAGGTGTTCAGCCCATCACAATCAAAAAAGTCTGTGGTCTGATTAGACTCCGTCATTTCAGTTCCTATGTGATGATTCTTGCCTTGGCCTCGTCTACTCCGAGCCAACACCTGACTGCCTGTAGTCCCTTCCGGCAACAGACGTGCGAGATCTCGCGGAACATTTCGGCTTATTTGACGTGTTTTAATGCAGAAAAACACCTTTTGGTCAATTTTTGCTGGAATTACACTTTAAGAAGTAAACGTGTAGATCTCCTTTATGATCTTGTTTTGGTAGAAAGAGGTTCAACTGAATCCAGGACACTAGAAAGGTAGCCTGGACCACAGGCAATCCCTCACCACGTGCAGTTAATACTGACGGTTATGAATACATCAGCATCAACGTTACAAGGACAGGCTAATGTTGCTTCAAATTTAATAAGACAGGGATCTGACACCAAGGATGTGACAGGAGAGACAGTCAGAGCAGAAACCAAGTCAAGGTGTTGCCACTGCAGTGAAGTATCAAATAGTGCCAGGAGGGTTTTACTTAGAGGATCAAAGGTCATCAATAATTAAAATCTCATCAGAATGAGTAACAATGTGTGAGGTAAATTCTCCAAATTCTTCTATAGATTGGGAATAAGGTCCACGTGGTCCACAGAGGAGTCTGTGAAGGTGTTAAGTAGCTAGTGGACTCCAAATACGCACTGAGAGCCTAGAAGGCTCTGTAATAATCACCTGCGACCTGGCGAGTGCTAAGTCCCTAATGTCAAACTTGATGTAAACACCTGTCAACATTCCTGGAGAAAATAGAGGCGTCTATTCCTGAGGGTCAGTACGGTTTGCAGTCGGGAGACGCACCTTTCCACACTGTTGATAAGGCACAAACTGCATTATCGAGACTATCCTCCCCCCAAAAACGCCCACATAAGTCGTTTGTCCATGCAGCAATTACGACTTTTATATTTACGTTTGTAATGGTGGCGCCCTCTGGTGGCCGTAGTAATATTGATAGGAGCAAAGCAGAAAGTAAAGTGACAAAGTATAAAGGTTTTTTTTTTACGGTTGTGCGGAGGCTCCACGCAGAGCTTTCGCCGTAGCCTACGTAAGCGGCCTGATGTTTATACTTGTGCGCTGGTGTGTGCATCGAGCCGGCATGTGTGTATGTGTGTGTGTGTGGGGGGAGTGTGTTTTAGAGCGAGGAGGAAGTGAGAGGGTGACGGCGATTAGCTCCGGAGCGAGTAGCGACTCTAGAGTCATAGTGAGAGAAACAAAGCGTCTCCTCTGTTCTTTCTGACCACGGTGGGAAACCTGCAGCAGGAGAAGTTAACCCTCTCCTTGATTTCATGTTGTTTATGGAGAAGGAGAACCAGGAAATGAGTCGGGGGAAATGCAACGCTACCAAGCCACGGCCGAGCGACGTGCGTCGCTGCGACTAGTAGTTACATTTTTCGAGAGGTGCACATCAGGCTATGGCGTAGGGCTACGCTCCTGTGCGTAAGCGCTGATTTATGTTTTTCTCTGTGGGTGCTCACAGGCACGCCCTTTAAAAAAAAAAAAGTTGTCAAAATTCTTTTTGCATTTCAGAACCTTAGGAAACGGACAGCGGCCGACACGAACACACACACACACCGATTGACTCGATAATAAAGCCGTAAAGCAGGCTGTCTTTCAACTCAGGACTTCTCACAAATACAGAATACAGAGAGGACTGGAGATGAGAAGTTCAACTGACATGTAACCGCGATCAGTTTCGTGGCCCACGAAGCTGTGATTGGTGGATAGGATATGGAGCGACAGCGACGTAACCAATCACACTATGACAGACGCTCCACTTAGCACCAACTGCAATGTTTATTTTTAAATGAATGTAGCCTACTGGCTGGCACACGTGGGGGTGCTCAGAATTTTGTGCTGTGGGTCTTATTAGACAACCTATATTGTTGTATGATTTCGAGGACTTGTTGGCATTATCTGCTGACGAGGCTATGCTAGTGCTATCACTAACAAGCCTGCTGTTAAGCCTGTGGCTGAGGCTATCTCGAGGGCCTGTGACATCTAAGGTCATGTTAGCAGAGATGAGCGGTTCTCTCTAGCAGAGACAAAAACAGAACAGTTAACAGAAACCATCGTAATACAGTAAGTAAGGTTGCATTAGCCGTGGGCTAGGCAAGGATTGGCTTTGAGCTAAGCTAACGAGGCAGAAACAGATGCTACAACCCTAATGCTAAGAAATATTTGAAAATAAAAAAGTACAAGTCTAATACGACACGGACTTAGAGTAACAGATTAGAAGGAGGAAGAAAGATTAGTCAACGGTTGTCCATGTCACGGAAATCACAATATTCGTCAGGGGAAGCAGCATCACAGCACTGAAGCGGCGTCACAGCATCCCACAGATCGCAAAAAAAGCCTTTTAATCTTTCCAAGAAACAACAGACAACAACACGCAATTCATCACAGAGCTTCAAGGACAGAAAAAAAAACCTGCAACAGTGCTGACACGCAGAACTGAACACAGTAAAAAATGGCCTTCTCTTAGCTGGAATCAAAGCGCTACAAGAGGAACGTATTAGTATAAGAAGAGTAACAATCACTGAATTATTGATTTCCTCATTAGGACTTTTGTCAGGACCATTTAGCCACTTTATAAATGAGCTTTCATTAGGGTACTTGCAAGGTAGCCCAACTCACAGTTGATTTATAATGTGCAACATGGTCAATAGAAGAGGGATGGGAGCAGAGGGGGGTGGGCAGAGGCAGGAGGGCGACAGGGCCACGCTGAGAGACTTTCCACAACAACACATCCCTACATCTCCCCCATCATCATCATCATCATCATCATCATCATCATCAGTCTGTAACCCAGTAGTCAAACCCAAGAACACAGGCCAAGGCAATTTTGCAAACAAACAAATGAAGGTGGCTACTTCCAAAAGCACATTCAAAACTACTGGTCAGTGATTGATGGAGAGAATGACGCCAGATACAATACATGGAATGTTTTGGATGCCTAGACTCTTCGTTTTTGCTGTGTTGAAGCTGATTTTTGGCATGTTTTTTTTGTCACATTCAAGAGCCTCTGATATCTGATACCGTGTTTAAACTGAACACAAAGCAACTTTTAGAGGGGGAAAAGTCACGAGTGGATGTGAACAGACGTGGATTCTCTCTAGGTGCCACAAACTGAGGTGAAGAGGCACCTGTACGAGTTGAAAGCCGTTTCAAAGAAGACTAATGTTCACTTATCCCAACTACAGCCACATGACTCCATTTCATGAATGTACAGACAAACGTAACAAAGAACAAACTCCAGAGATAAACACAGACACACTCCTCACACATACGCATTCAACAAGCAGCTACTTCTAGCATAACATACCCAAATATCCAACCAAACTGTAAGTGGTCAAGTTGCATTGTGGGTAATGTAGGCACCAGAGGAATGTGTGTAATAAAAAAAGATGATACCTCTGGTTCTGCTGCATCAATTTAGATTATTTCTTCAGGGAAAATGTTGTGGTCTCTGATCTGCTACATCATTCATTAGATGGACATTTGTTATGACTTTTTACTTGAAAGAATTACCTACTTCACATTCAAAAGAGCTCTACTAACCCACTGATTCGCCTTACATTTTACAACATGGCTACATCTTCTAAACAGAGACCTCTAGGTTTATTTTTTTTACAGTACAGCAGCTCCAAACTGCACTCAGGACAACTGGAGCCAATGCAGAAAACTAAAGACACACTGTAAGAACAGATACAGTAAGAGACAACAGCTGACCATCCTGTCGATTCCCACCACTTAACCTAACAAGCGCACCATGGCAACAAATCACCTCATGTCCCTGTTCATTAGATAATTAGGAGCATCCCATTGGCTTGATCGGATTGTCGTTTGTTATCTACCGACCGATGCTAAACACCGGACTCCTCTGACAGACCGACTGTGACGAGCGTCGTCAACAGGATCCAGCCTGTGCTAGGATTAATAGGGAGTCCATTTGAGTAAGATGATACTTTTAAGGTAAATTAGGAGGACTTTTCTCTACAGTAAGTGCAATAAATGTGACCATAAAGTGCCCATTTCCTTAAACTGCTGCCTGACTTTAAGCTCCTGCATCCTTCCAGGCTCATCTCAGAAATGACATGATTATATTTCCTGTGGGAGCGATTTGTGTTTTCAGTAGCATGTATGTACTGTAGCAGGCTTTCAGTTCTCAGAGTAGCCGCAAGGCCTCTGCTGTGATTGTAGCTGCAGTGTATCAATGCAAAGTGTACTGCAATAATAACTTTAGCGGTGTGCATGTGAGATCAGTGAAGTAGTCCCAGCTGGCTTACCAAAAGAAAACAGTGGCTCAGGTTTCCAGAGCTACTGAGGTGTCATTAAATTTGCACAAACAAATCATAAAACAAAACTGAAAGAAGAGGACCTAAACAAAATGTGTGGCCGAGAGAAAGAAAAACACAAATGGCTTCACGGAAATATCTAATACCAAGGGAAAAAGTCAGGTGAGCAACAGAAAGACGAATGTAGCTCAAATGGCCTGAATCTGAACAATACACCGTGTTCATCAGCGTCCACTGGCTGGGTCACCATATTAAAGGATGTCGGAGGCGATAAGCTTCAGTGTAGCGTCGCTGTCCTGAGGCCACAGCACCTTTAGATGCACTTTCTACCGGCCACACTGAACGCCAGGCACAGAGCTATTGATTTCCTTCCCCTCTGACACTTAATCTAACCCACGATGATCTACGACCTTATTTTCACACTAATTTCTTCTTGATCAGAGGTGATAAATATCGCATTGACATAACCAGCTCTTTGTGCATTGCATCAATGCACTGTTTTGTTTAACATGACATCGCCTAGAGCGCTCCGACTCCGACTGGCAGTTTGAGAAATGACCTGCGTCGCATCGTCTTGCCTTCAGAGACGCAGCGAGCAGTTTGAAAAATGTATTTCTTTCTGTTGCACTGCAATGATTCCAAGGTGCTTTTTTTTTAATACTAAAACTAGATACTGATTAAAAAAAAAAAGCATCCATCTTTAGGAACAAATACAAAAACTGAACTGCTAAAATAACATAGAAGTGAACTGATAAGCCTGACAGCTCAAGTAGTTTTCTTTAACACACATTTTAGTTTTGCAAACAGCTGCAGTGTTTCCTCAGTTGGTGACAGTGTGAAAGAAGTTAGATGGAAAAAAAGATAATGTTACAAAGTTTAATGCTTAGTGCTCCTGTTTTTATATTCAAGCTAACTTTATAATGAACACTGTGGTTTAACCATAGACTGTATAAATCAGGTTTTCGAAGAGCCAAAATGCGACTCCAGACTGATCTGAATAAGTGGTGTATGTATGACACGCCAATTCGTAAGCCATTTTGGTGTGTTATCCAGATGCATACTCACTTTTTATCATGTTTATCATCTCCGTTTGGCCTCCACTGACTTAGGCCCCATCCAGACGAAGACGTTCAAGGAGTTGATAAGCAGACAGATTAGCGAGCTAGTTGATAAATTCTCTACTTCCACTTTATAAGCAGCATTGTGTCCTTGCTAGAGCGGTCAGCTGGGTTGAAGGCAGTCAGCTGTGAGGCCGAGGTGTGTGGGGATGACATCATCGATACACACGTATGCGGTTTCGCCGTACACACGAAGCCAAACGTGAGCCGGCTTTTTTTTTTTATTCACCCTGGGACCAGGTTTCAAAAAAGTGCGTTTACGGGCAGTCACAGGATTCGTGTGGACAGTCGGCCCAAACGATGCAAAAGATGTGCGTTTGCATCAAAATACGTCTTCGTCTGGATGGGGCCTTACATTACCTTGCGATTGCGTGTGAATTCACGCCGTAGCGAGTAGTATGAAAGGGCAAAAATCTGCGTAGGGAGGTTGGAGGATGGGTCAAACAACACAGGACTTTCACCCAGGAGACCGGGGATCGTGTCCCGAGGGTCATGTTTCCTAAACCCAACCGTCCGAAAAGCGATTATGCGTCTTGATGACACGCCAAAATGGCATACGAATTGGCGTGTCATACGTACGCCACTTATTCAGATCAGTCTGGGGAGTCGCATTCTTCGAAAACCTATGGGTGACAAAAAAAAATAAAAATCTGTCCTGTTTTATACAGTCTATGGTTAAACCACAGTATTCATACTGTAGACAGACATACACGCGGATAGCTCAAAATGCGTACAGATAACACAGTCCCTCCAGAAAAACGCGATTATGCGATCGCAGAATTCAATGCATAATCAGCCAAAGTCCGCATATTAATGCGGGGGCGCATTTTTTCAAATACGCCGCACTTTCGCCGCATAAATTGCCGATTTCCGCGCAAAATATGCTATATTTCATAATCCCCGCATTTTCGTTGCAAAAAAGTCACATATATCTCAGCAGAAAGTTGAAAAATGTTGCGTTTACTTCACACAAGAGCAGCCATTTTCCCCTGTTGCCATGGGAACGTTATGAAGTGACGTAATTTCACCTACTGAGAACACAGTGTTGGGGGAATCACTTCTTTTCTCTTTTTCATCAAACCGCAGTTTTTGCAAGTTCCCGCAAGTTCCCGCAATTTTTGCAAGTTCCCGCATTTTCATCGCATAAATATCCCGCATATTCCATCGCATTTTTTAAGAAAACGTGCCGCATAATCAAGGATTTTTGCCCGCAACAATCACAAAAAATCTCCGCGTTTTTCTGGAGGGACTGGATAACACGCCACACGTTTACATGAAGCCATGATGTCACGTTGGACCCCCGGTCACCCTGGCTGTTGCCATCTTGGCTGGGAATGTTAAAGGTATCCCTGCACCTGAATTTAACGCGTGTGTTGTTGAACAATTAAAAACAAGTATAATAATGTAAAAGCTGGAATGAAGCACACAGTCTCATTTGTGATACTGTTTCAGCGCAGAACCATTCATTTTGGGAACTGTTGCAATTACCTTAACAAAGCAATGCTGTTAATTAATGAAATAATGAAATAATTATTCATATTGTTTACAAGGCTTGGGGCGCTATAGCAGCGTGTTTATCTGGTCTGACACCTCCAGCAACACATCTGCGGGAGGAAGTCTGATTTTAGTGCAATGGAGACAATTTTCATTCCACGTTAACTTCTGAAGTTGCCCCTTAAAAAAAAAACATTGACATACTTCCACCTTCGCTCTTCATTTTTATATAAAAGCAGCATGTAGCAAGATGAGTGTGAACATTAATGCTTCAATCATTTCAGCATTTTTAAAGATTTTTCTGTATTTTCAGCCTTTATCTTTGACAGGACAGCTGAAGACATGAAAGGGGGAGGAGAGAGAGGGGGGGGACGACATGCAGCAAAGGGCCGCAGGTCGGAGTTGAGGAGTAAACCTCTATATATGGGCGCCATCTCTACCAACTGAGCTATCCGGGCGCCCATCATTTCATCATTTTATCAGAGAAATCCCTTGTAAACAAACTTGCACTGTTAGCTTAGCTAAGGACCAGTGGTGTTGTTAAAGCATAACGATCATAACATTTAGCATCTAAACTGACTAATCTGGACATTCGCAGGTATGTTTTTAAGCCGTTTACTGTGTTACATTGGCTAGAAACTCGTTTGGATTCAGCTTGATTTACTCACTAAAATCACTCGAAACAGTGTCCTCGCTTACTGACCAGCGGCCAAAACGCGAGAAGCTCTGAGGTGGTCAATTTATTTCTGTTGCGAGTACTTTTACCCCAGATGTGGCCTCTTAAGCCTCTTTCCGACCAAGTAGTTACAGGAACGTAGTTATAGGAACAGTCCACTTCTAAACAGTTCTACTAACTACTCTCCCCCAAAACTGGTTTAGCCATTTGCATTCGCACCGGAACTGGTAGACTGGACGACAGCGGTCTTTATAGCGTTGTCACTTGACTTTAACGCCACATGCAACAACAAACCAGCATGGAAGAGGCCATCGGCCATCAGAATGTTCCAGACAGTGAAGAATATGCGCTGTTTGTGTTTCAGACGTTGCTAGGTCACTAAGGGTCCCTATGCGGAAAAAAGAAAAGGGAGAAGACCCTGCCCTGAAGTAGGAGCTGAAAGAGTTACAGGAACTGTGGCCAGAGGAACTTAATAATCCCCAAACTGGTCCAGTCGGGACACGAGAAAAAAAGCGTTCTAGGAACTGCGAAAATCCCTCCGGTCGGAAAGGGACTGGCTGCCCTGTGTTCTTGGTGGTGGTTGTTAGGGACATACGCAGCCTGGGAGGAAGATCTGCAGACACTACAGTACTCAGGACTGGAAAAAGTACTGGAAAGAAAACCATGAAGTTTTTCTTTACAAAACACTACATTGTGTAGCCCCCCACTTTTTCAATAATTTGACTGGCTTTATCCAAATGAGTTCTCTGTCCACTTAAGAAAAGAAACTACAGCACTTGGACTAGTATATGCACAGACTGGGGGGGGGCACTGCATATAACCACAAAAATATAGTAATAGCTCTCTATAGTGGCTGAAAAACAAACAATTAAGTAAGTTATTTAACTACAGATAGACTTAAATCATAGTCTTTTAACAGATTATTTTAAGCATATGTATATGTCATTAAAAATAATATTTTGTTTATATATTTAAAAAGCAGACCTTCAATATATCATTATCAAGGTAAACTCGTACATTTATAGTGATATTTGTTTCATATTGCTCAGCCGTACTACTGCAAGTGCAGAGTCTTGTGTGTGTTAGTTGACTTGAGTTTGTGTGTGTGTGTGTGTATGTGTGTGTGTGTGTGTGTGTGTGTGTGTGTGTGTGTGTGTGTGTGTGTGTGTGTGTATTCCCACTGAGCTTGGGACAGGGCCACAGGTGAGATCCCTCTAAATTACACACAAGTGGTCATTAATTATAGATGACACTTTGGTCACATAAACGATTTCATCCTCAAATGAGGTCTGAGGGCAGCCGCTACTGAGGTCCACCGTGCGTGTGTGCGTGTGTGTGTGTGTGTGTGTGTGTGTGTGTGCGTGCGTGCGTGCGTGCGTGCGTGCGTGTGTGCGTGTGTGTGCGTGCGTGTGTGTAAATGAGTGGGTGTGCATGTGTAATTTAGAGTGCCAACACCTGTGGCCCTGTTCCCAGCTCAGCAGGAAACACGCACACACGTACATGCCTACACGCACATTAGCATTAGGTGTGTTGATGGGTGCGTGTGTTGGTGATTCCGGCAGCCCCATCCAGCACATCGCAGGGCTTTGATGAACATACTCATTATGCTAAAGAGTGCTCCATGCCTGGGCTTCCCTGTGCCTTCAGGAAAGGTTAACTCGGGATGGTTACACAGCACAGCGAGAGGCTGTGGGCACACGGGGGCAGACCGGCTCTGGAGGAGCGCCGTGACGGTGTTAGATGTCTCGGGAACAGAAATAGATGTGGGTATGCAGCGCAAATATCATGGGAACATCAAGGCACCATGATTGATGCCACAGAATAAACACACATTGCAGGTGAAGCCGCTGTATGGGCTGAAATATGTGCCACCAGAAACTGAATTTTAATAATTTATATTTGAATTTGATTTGCTAAACTTGAATAATTGCATTGAAAAATCTGATTGAAGTCCAATAAAATGTAATCCTCACTGAAATTCAACTCTCTATATATATTCTCAAAATTCAGATTCAAGTTACTGAGACTGACATCCGGGTAGTTGGAGGATGAAGGAAGAGCAATCGAGCGCAGATCAACATAGTTCAGTGTATCTCTGACTAGATGTCGCCTTGGCTACTGCTGTTCATTGGAACGAATGCATCAATAGAGTCCCCATCGTCTAACTCTAATATCTGATCACTGTGGTACAAGTGGTACAGACACATGATGGGAGTTATGTGCATTAAAATCAAGCCAGTGGCCCTATGAATTACATCCATATTGTATTGTTTCCACACCTAATGATTAACGTATTTACATACGTAATATAATTTACTATATTTTTGGGGCATTTTAGGCCTTCATTTTTGACAGGACACAGCAGAAGACATGAAAGGGGAGAGAGAGAGAGAGAGAGAGAGAGAGAGAGAGGGAACAACATGCAGCAAAGGGCCACAGGTTGGAGCAAACCTGCGGCCGCTGCGTCGAGGAGTAAACCTCTATATGTGGGCGCCTGCTCTACCAGGTGAGCTACCCAGGTGCCCAACTTTTCCTTCTTTTTGTTAACATTTATCGCCTTTACCGGATGGTTACCAGTGGAGAGGCAGACAGGAATCACAGGGAGAGTGTGAGACATGCAACAATGGTCCACAGACAGAAATTAAGCACGGGGGGGGGGGGGGGGGGTTTGGGCGTTGTGGTTACATGGTGTGCGTATCCATCTTTCCCAAACTTTAACCATACCATAACTGCCATGTGCAGATATTGTAGAGAGTGAGAATTTAAAAAGTTTGGTATTGGACGTAAAAAAAACTAAAAAAATTAAGAATGCATTGCAGGGATTTTCCAGAATTGTCCAAAATCCATGTTCTTGTCTGGCGATGGGATTGTTTCAATTTATCATGTTGCTAGTGCCACCTATTGGCAGAATGGCATCACATTATGCAGGCTTATGTGAGGTTGATATGAGCACTCAGGGCCAGATGTACGTACATTTGCGAACGTAGCGTTATCAGCGCCATGGCTCACCCGCAGATAGCGAACGCAATGATACCATAGTTTACGCCATATTTACCAAACCTGCAGGTCATCCGTAATTAGCGCCTTTCTCCGCCCACTATACCGTAAACTGTAAGTACTTGTGCTATGATACGGCTGAGTGCAGACTGCGATGTTCCCACTGCTGATGCTATGACTGTTTGAAATTATCCTGATGCCAATATTTGTAATGTAGCGAGGAGTTTAACAACTGCTGGAATGTGAACTCTGAGTCGGAGATTCGATGTCATCTTTGATTTCTTCCAGTAACTGTAATCTTGCATGGCTGCTTAATCTGTGATCCTTGTGGCAAAACTCCTTTCAGCTCGTCTCCTCGGCCGATGTCTTCGTCTTGCTCGGATTACTGCTGTCATTTCACCAGGAGGCATATGTGAGGAAACCCGCTTCCAGGTTTACACCTGCTTTTAAGAGGCGGAGAATTTTCACCGCAAAATAGAGGCGCGCTGTCACGGGCGGTTTTTGTACATACCGCGGAATACGTAATTAAGCGCTCTTTACGCTTCCCCTCCCATCTCTTTACGGTAAACTCCCACTTTCCCCGCGACCCTCCCATGAATACATATGCATGACACGAAAAACGCAATTTGCCCTTTTCAGCTCCCACGACATGCAGTTTGCGCTTTTACATCATTGCGGCCTGTTTGTACATACCTCGCCATGATTTTACGCGCACGTTGCGACACAAATACGCCTGAAGTGGGCGCAAAAGCGTTAGTACATCTGGCCCTCAATATCTAAATTTGGTTGCAGTTGCACAATGCATTTAAGAGTTACGACACTTCACGTCAAGTAGGTTACCCTTAGATTGTTTTTAAAATCATACAAAAAGGTAATATTTTATATTATGTATACAATTTGGGGAAGAAGATTGGGAAAAAATGTAAACAATAAAATTCAAAATAGCTGAAATTTTGCTTTGCCAGAATGGGGCATTGCCTGTATTGATAGATTTTCCTGCTTTTCATGGTACAGGAGTAATGCATGAAATGGTAAAAAGTGGTGCTATCTGATCAAAGACATCCTACTACTAACAGACAGACCAACACATGAGAAAGAAAGTGAGATGGTTGACTTGATACTTTGGGAACTATACAAATTGAAGTCTCGCAATTTTGCACAACAAATCAAAATGCAAATACAGAAGCTAGGTCTTTTGTTACAGCTTCTCTGCCCTCTAATGCATGTCACTGTATTGGATATGACTATACTAGAGTAGTCTGGCCCAACGGAAGTACATTTCCATGATAACTGCCTGAGCCATGTCCCTCACCTTGTGTGTTTCCGTCCCTTGCCTTTCTGGAAACAACCAACTTCGAACTAGCAAGCTACACTGAAAAAGGATCGTGCAATAAGGCAGGCCTGCTTGGTTCTTTCGGGGAATGGTTGTAAAGATTTAAAAAGAATATGTTTTATGAGTGATTGGTGGGACTGCTATGGATGAAGTACACACGGAGATACACTGGTAACAGCAAATGAGGTTTAACCATGTATCAGCTAATTTAAATAGCTCACGTTACTGTATTGTGTCAACAGTTAACTTCATTTAATTTTGTAAGTGGCGTTTTTCAAGATGGAGCATGAATACGGAGCGTCTACCCCAGTTCATGTATGAATATGGACCGTCTACACCAGTTCTTGTATGAATATGGAGCGTCTACACCAGTTCATGTATGAATATGGAGCGTCTACCCCAGTTCATGTATGAATATGGAGCGTCTACACCAGTTCTTGTATGAATATGGAGCGTCTACACCAGTTCATGTATGAATATGGAGCGTCTACCCCAGTTCATGTATGAATATGGAGCGTCTACACCAGTTCATGTATGAATATGGAGCGTCTACCCCAGTTCATGTATGAATATGGAGCGTCTACACCAGTTCATGTATGAATATGGAGCGTCTACCCCAGTTCATGCAAACGCAAATGTAAAATTTCAAGCCAATAGGAATACTTGGAATTGATGGTGGTGGTAAATATTCATGAAGAAGGAGAAGTTTGTGAACGGGCAACACAGATTGTGATAATGAACAACAAAAAATGTTACACACTGGACCTTTAAAGAAATGCAAACAACCCAAAGCGTTTTTTCCTCCTGTCCTGCCTTTACTCCACAGCACTGTAGAGGAAAAAAGCTTAGAGGTGGCGTGACTCTGCTAGTCATGTATGACAAAACAGAAAATTGGTTAACGGTATATACTAGAATGTGTGTGTGGTGTAGTCAGACCTTATTCCACAGCGCTGTGGAGATAGGCCGACAATGTGAGACTACACTGTAGAGTAAATGTCCCAAAAAGCTTAGAGGTGGTTAGAAACGGTCTGAAAGAGAAGAATCTGATAAGTGGCTTACAACCTACCAATCTGAACATCTGAGGGCAATATATATATATATATATATATATATATATATATATATATATATATATATATATATATATTAGTCAACACTGTATAAGTATATAAGAATGAAACTATAACACTCTCTCTCAATTGCTCCACCTCTCTTTCCTCGTTTCTCTCACTATCTCGTTCCCTCAGAGTCAGAGATTAGTGTGTAATTACATGGGAGATCAGCAAAAAACGGGGTGAAAAAAGAAGGGAGTAGTATATTTTAACAAGGCGGTGGAGGAGGAGTGGCGATGGGGGAGGAGGTGGCGCAGCCCTCGTCACGGGCCGACTGATTGTCTGCTTTTAATCCTCAACCTCATTATCACCTCCAGGTCCGGCAGTGGCAGTAAATGAATCTATCTGCCGAGTGTCAAATCTTCACACCTTCGCCATGGTAATCACCCCAAGGTGCAAATACAGAAGATGGATAGAACGAGAGGAATGAAGGGGGGAAGAGAGAGAGTATGACCCCTGCATTTCATCAACAAAATCCCCTCATTTCATAATTAACAACAAGCTACATGATGTTTGGTTGGTAATTACAGCTCATTAAATATTCAGCTTCTTTAAGGTCACACCAGTGACAGAATGTATAGATTTGGTACATATAGGAAGTGAAGAGCCATTACTTCTGTCAGATATTAAAAAACATAATCATTAAAAAAAAAAAAGAAGATGTTTATTTATTTATTACAACCTTGAAACATGTTCAAGAGCAAAAGAAAGGTTTCAAAAGTACACAGGTTCATGAGAACTATACAAAAAATACATGAAAAAATAAGTATTTTTCATCAATGAAAAAAAGCTAAGATGCTGTTTAGATATACCGTAAATTATTTTATTTTTTTCTGCACTGGCTGTTATTCCAAACTGGATTTGGTTTGCCCACTGTGAACACTCGCAGATATTAAAATAACTGTCCGATGCAGAGCTCGGCAGAGAGTGGATCTCTTATAATTTAATTCATTTATAATGTATGCTCTTTATTGATCCCCAATGGGGAAAATTATAATTTACACTCTGTTGTTATTACACACAGGCCTGAAATACACACACACACACACACACATGCTCAGGTCCTTTACATGCACTAATGGAGAGATGTCAGAGTGAGTGGGCTGCTGAACATGCACCCTGAGTGGTTGGGATGAGGCGGGGGGGGGGGGGGGGGGGGGGGGGGAGGGTTCGATGCCTTGCTCAAGAGCACCTTGGCAGCGCTCAGGAACTGTGTGAACTGGCGTCTCTCCAGCTACCAGCCCATCTCCGAACTTTGGTCCGTACGGGGCCTTGAACCGGCGGTTCCCAACCCAACTCCCTGAGCTACTGTCATCCCTCTTTCGGTGTGGAGAGAGTGTAACATATTTGCATGAAACACTGCATTAATTGATGTTAAATTGTCTGAGAAAATGTAGATTAGTCATCCAGAAATTAACTTACATTAAGAATCACAAACTAAAATAGGCCTACGTAATCATCTCAATAAAAAAACATTGATATTGAAAGAAACGTTTTGTGCAAAAATAGCTCCAAATTGACCTCACAATGAGCTTATACACCGACGGTCATCTTTTCACTTCCCATTATTAGCTCAGAAAATAAACAATATTAGATAAATCCATGGTCAGTTTGCCATTGAAACTATTTTAACATTAATATTACACATCTGGAAAAGGAACAAGGAAGGATGTGTTAATGTTAAAAGCTGTTAATTATAATTTGCTTTGGTGTCACTGCTGTGATATTGCTGTTTCATACCTGTTCTCTGTTGTTCTTGCGAGAAAAAAAAGGATTAAAAATGCAGGATAACTCAACAATTTCCTTTTTAAGATATAACTTAATTTTTGTACTGGCTGTTCATCTTATATTGTTGATTTCATTTCTATATTCTGCAGCTCGTCGGACGTTTCTGGACAAAAATGTTTGCAAAGTGGTATAATCACTATCGGCAGCATTGTTATTTTAATTGATATTATGTAAGTCTCTGTCTACAGGCCTCTTTGTGTCTGCGTTCAAACCGGCAGTGAGCCACGGTCTGCCCGAGGTCTCTGCCTAAAAGCGAGTTTTTCCTCGCCACCAAATGCTTGCTCGTGGGAAATTGTCGGGTCTTTGTAAATTATAGAGTGTGGTCTAGACCTACTCTATCTGGAAAGTCTCTTGAGATAACTCTTATGATTTGACACTGCAAATAAAATTGAATTTAATTTACAGAAAAGCTTGGATATTAGTGTTATTTTCTTTATTTATAATTATTAAGTGAGTTTTATGGTGCTGAAAGCTGGTTAAAAATCCATAAAAAAATATTAATTTCATTCATTCTTGACAAAAACATACTTATATTGCAGATTAAAGTGAGAGACTCCTCCACTGTCACTGAAGTTCCTGAGAAAGAGCTTCGAGGTGCAGCAAAATGACTCTTTGATAAGTTGCAATACACTTCCAATGGACACGAGCCCTTTGGACAAATCCAACAAAATCTCTGCTACCTTGAAAAACTATAATCATGCATTATTGAATTGCCAAGGATAGTGTGTAATAGAGAGATCCTAAACCCATTCCCCCTCCTGAATTATTAATTGAATTCAAATAACAGACAGAATCATTTTCTTAAAATATCTAAATCATTTTTCACAAGAGCCTTAAAATGGGGGTAAAACAACAGAAATGCAGTCTGTGTGTCCCGCGTTTAGATCTGGAAAGGGACTAAATGTGAGTGACAAACACTAATGAAAACAGGCACATTGGTTACCAACATGTAAGAGGGATCTGCAGACATGTTGGAGTAATAACAACCCAACACCCTTTTTGCTTAAGCAGAAAAAGAAAAAAAGAGTCAATAACGTTACCATTGGCAAATCCCTCGTAGCCGTCGGTAAATATTATACGACAGGCCTGCTTTTATTTGAAACCCCTGCAACTTCCCTTTGGACCATTTCGCCGGCATATCTTCATGATCGAGCAACAAGCAGCAGAAAGAGAGTTGGCTAAATGTTGTACTAAGACCAGGGTAAAATATGATAATGAGTACAAATGGGATTATTAGGAGGCGGTGTGTCATCAGTCTGACTGATCCACGATGTCAAACTAGCCAAGCAAATTCAATTAGGCCTGCAATTACTCCCTGGCGCTAGTGGAGACGTATGGGAGACGTTAAATATTGATGGAAACATAGATGCCACATTTGTTCATCTCCAAAGGTGAACGCATCTCCTCGAAGGTAATCACAAATGCTAAACATGAAGCCGGTCCATTCATCACAGGCTGAGCTCCAGAGCAGCTGACTCTTGTCATGAAGGGGACGCGCAGAACGCCTGCAAATACACTGGACTAGGAGTACTTGTTTAGACTAGGAGTACTTTTTTTTCATCATGGTCGTTGGTTTCAAAATAAAAAGGAAGGGAATTAACATCATTCAAGGATCCTAAGGATTACCCAGCATTACATTCAGTGACATACACTACTCTGAAGAAAAAACTGTATTTCACCGGAAATGTGGTGTTTATCTGGACCAAAGCCAGTACCAACATCAGCCACAAATGGGCCACTCTGATGTCCTAAAAAAATGTTTAAAATGACCTCAGTGTCTCACCAAAAATTCATGAGAAATTACCAAAACGTGCCTCTTCAAGTTACATTTTTGTGTGAAAAGCTGCATGTTTTGGCACAAGAATACAGATGTTTAAGCAAGTCATTAGGTACACATGTAGATCAGCTGCAGCCGTTCTCACTCCCAAATCAAAAACTACTGCCGCTTAGTTAGTGGCTCTCAGTGGCAGAAACCGACGCACAAGGCACCTTGTCACCTGCCTGTGTGGGACGCACCAGGCAGAGCAGCAGCTCGACCACGGCGCAGTAAGATAACGTAGAATGAAGAGCGAGAATGGGAGTAGTATCCACATAATGAGGTAGTCTGGGGGTGGTGGATGGGTCAAACAACAGCGGACATTGACCCAGGAAAGCGAGGTTCTTGTCCTGTTCGTGTCCCACGTGTCACTTAAGCGTCTTTTAACCCCACCCACGATCTTTTCCTAACCTGTACTAGGTGGTTCTACCCTGATATGTATAGTATTAGTAGACTGCATTGGTTTTTAACTCCTATTGTGATTATTTGATGCTTTTATGGTACTTGAGGCTAAAGCAGTTAGAAACCACTGGGTTAGTACATAACTAATTCATAATATAATATATAATAACTACTTCTAAACTGACAGCAAACAGACACAAACGTACCTGCTGTTGAACTTCTCCGGATGCTTCTCTCTCATAACGTGGAAACGATGGGCGATGGATGCATCCTGAAAGACAGAATCAAATCTTTAGTTCACGTACTGGGAACAATTATTGTCATCCCCTCAAACTAAAAGTCTGCAGTTTGGGCATCCTTGCCCAAATTACTCTAGATCCTGGTCTTAAAGTTAGAGCTCCTCGTGCAGCTTTACAATGTGCTGTTTTTAGTTTATGTGAAATATGTGTTTTTTTTTTATATATGGGATTAAATATCTGTCCTGCAGACATTTGGAGATGCTAACATGTAAAGCTACTCAGCAGCCACAACACAAGTATAACTACTTCCCTGTACATCCAAGGTATATCCATATATATATATACACGACGTTCCACTTCCGGGATTGCTCCGTTGCTGCCGGGAAATCTGCCTGATCGCACACTTTTTGGCCCGATGTTCATTACCTTCCGCTTTCTTTGTGTTGTATATTTAACCTCCGGCTGATTTCTGAGGACTCTGGTTAACTGCTCCTCAGATCTCTGCAGGGTAAATCCAGACAGCTAGCTAGACTATCTGTCCAATCTGAGTTTTCTGTTGCACGACTAAAACTACTTTTGAACGTACACACGTTCCACCAAAACAAGTTCCTTCCCGAGGCTATTTTGCAGAGGCACCGTGGCTCCGTCTGGCGCTTAGCATCGCCCATGATGATTGTGATTGGTTTAAAGAAATGCCAATAAACCAGAGCACCTTTGTCTCCCATCCCAGAATGCTGTGTGGACTCGCCAGACTCTCCTCCGCAGCACTGCCGAGGAGAGTCTGGCAAAGCGGGACTACATCCAAGGCAACTTCTTCCTCGTTAACAAACTTCCCAAACTTCTCTAACAGCGCAGTTGCATACAGTATCTCTATAGGATGAAAGACGCTGTGTGCAGCAGGTTTCAGCGGGGTTGAACCTGCGATGGAGACGTATTGACAGAAACCCTGATGAACAGCATGCTCTCTCCACACAGGCTAATTAATTAAACACACATTGTGAGTAATCACAGCTTCCAGCTAACCTACAGGATGCTGCCGACACCACAGCAACCAAGTTGTTTTCTTTCTCCCTTTCTCCACCTCTCTCTCCCTCTCCCTCTCTCCCCATGTAACATATGTTAGGGTGGTGTCACTGACAGAGACACTTCACCAGTGTATTAACACCATCTCAGTCTGGTAAGACTGTTATGTAGTATTCAAGCGCGAACTTACAGAATAAAGTAAATGTAGAGTACATGTTGTAGTTTACGCGTAGATGTATACATCTTAATTACATGTTTTCTGTGTATTTGATGGGGATCAGGCAGGGAGGTGTAAATGCACGCAGACTGCAAGGATGGTTGGGCTCGCATTGTGATCTGGTTTCACAAAGATACTTCTGACTGGTTTGCAGTGTTAAGGTCGTTTCCATGGTACCAGGCTGACCAGTGGCACCGAATGACAAAAACGAGGGAAACATGGCTCATAAGTTTGCGGTTTGCTTACAATGTTGTGGAGCGAGTGATGAGAAGGGAAAGTTTTTAACGAGAACACGCCGGAAATATGCAGCAGTGAGGACATCGTCAATCAGCTTATATTTTATATTTGTCCAAAATAAGTAAGTAATAAGTAATAAGTATCGCGATTTTGACTGATGAGATAGCAGAAGTATTGAGCCATGCCACGGTAAGAAGCCACAGCAGCTCAGCTCCCCTCCTGATCTCAGCCAGGTGTAAATGCAATCTGAACACTTCTTAAAAAGATTATGTTTTTGGCCATTTTCTGCCTTTCTACAGGACAGCTGACGACGTGAAAGGGGAGAGAGAGAGAGAGGGAATGACATGCAGCAAAGGGCCGCAGGGCGGAGTTGAACCCGGGCCCGCTGCGTCGAGGAGTAAACCATACATGGGCGCCCCCTCTGCCAACTGAGCTATCCGGGCGCCCCTTAAAGGTAGTAATTTAACACCAGGATGTTTCACTGCCCTCTCTGGTTGAAGGTTTCAAGCCTATTGCACTTCTGATCACACCCAGCACCACTGGTGGGTGTGATCCTGGAGTACATCTGTGTATCG